>ML781068.1:186595-234406 GCA_009831015.1 Picea engelmannii
GGGATGCATTTTCACTTTCAGGTGTCTTCTCTGTTATGAAATTTTTCAATACTTCCATGATCTCCCCTTTTAAACCCTCCATCATCTCTTGTAGTTCATCTTTTGTAACTATCTTCTTTTGTAAATCATTTATGTCCCTACGCGTTTCTTCACCTTCATCAAGAGTCCAAGTAGTATTTTCTGGAGGCTTAGTTGGTGTAGAAGTTCCCTTTTTGGGTGGCATGTTGGCCAAGTGTCACTTTTGAACCTTGATTTTGAGGTGGTTATGCTAGACAATATTTCTTCTGTAGTATATCCCAAGTTTCGACCCTTATGGGTATGAAACTTTCTTTTATATAGTTCTCTGATATTTCTTCTCTGCAATGCCATAGGTCTGATCAAAATTGGATGTGCCAAGTGGAATTTATGGTAACTTCCCCACAACTTGTCGCTTTTTGGCCTTTCTAGGAGGTCTCACTTGTATAGCATGCTTCGCACAAAATAATTGATATAAAATTCTAAAACTCACACCCAAAATACTACAGACTGTCCACGATCCAATGAAACTAGTCCCACTCAATTTGGATAATCTAGGAAGAAGTTATGATTATTTTACCTGGAACACCTTCTTGAGACTAGTCAATAGGACTAGTCAGATACCCTATCTTGCAGAGGGTGTATATACAAATTTAAGATGACCCAGAAGCTGAAATTTTTACCACAGATACATTACTAATTTCTATAAATGGCCTCCAGAGTTTAGGGTCTGAAACATTACAAAACATTTTTTATAGCGAAACTTCCGCAGTGACTCATTTCAGGATGATTCAAGAACCCTATCTTGTACAGGTTGTATCTCCGAAAGTATAAGGCCTCAGGAGATGAATTTTGAACCCAATGTACCTTGATCAATCTTCTAAATATCCTCCAATCTGTTCCTTCTGAAACATTGTAGAAAAAAAATTATAGCGAAAATGCCACGGTGTCTCAAATGTAGCAGCGAAACCCCAAGACCTTGAGCTCTGATACCATATGTTAGGAACCAAATATCAATATAGCATAGAAAAACCTCATAAAAAGTACTCAACGCCTTTAAAAAAAGATAATTTCAGATAATAAGCCTCTTCGAGGGGGCAACCTCCTTTTACCCCACTTAACTGTTCAAGTACAAGATGATTCAAAATGAAAATGTCTCCTTGGTATATATAGGAGACTAGGAGGTATAATTACAACTAATGGTCTAAAGCTGACATAAATAAAATAACATTACTAATCTAAATTACAACTAATGGCCTAAAGCCGACATAAATAAAATAACATTACTAATCTAATATGCCCCGATTAAGGGGTAATGAGCCAATATTAGGGCTTAACACAAACCCATATTGAGCTTAGCTTTATTCACAAGGATCAATACTTTGCTTCTTGGATGAAGTGTGCATAAATGGTGACATAGTCATAGGAAAAAAATTGATTGTTAAAATTTAATGAATCACATAAAAGTATATGAGCATGAAATTTTCTTTGAGAGTAAGTGAATTCAAGTATGTGAAATATAACTACACTCGCTTCAAATCAATCATCAACTTTCCACGAAATATTATCCTTTAAAACTAATGAATGATTTCTATGTAATGACAAAACAGATCAACATTATTTTTTGAGGAGAATCTTTCATTCAACATAAACTCTTGAACTTAACCATTGAGACATAAAGCACCATAAACTCATGCACACAAAAATTATGCTTTTATTGCTTCATTGCATTTTAATCCTCTCATAATCAATCAATGAATGCTTTGATTCATGTTTCATCCATGAATTTAGATAAGTATGAAATCTCCCTTGTTGCATAATAATTTGAAAAATATTTTGTCCTTGTGTGTGCAATGGCTTTATTTGGCTTTGTTGGGTCGTTCTCATAGTTTGTGGAAGAAATTAGTGTTAATGACTTGAAAAAAATGAGTTTTTCCTCCTCACAAAATCAACTTACCTCTTTTACCTTTGGTCTCATAAAACAACACTATGTGGAACACAATTCATATTTGCAAGCAGAAAAAAGTACTTTGAAATCATCCTTCAAGCAAATACATGTGGCTAAAAATTACCATGGATGAGAGAGAAATCTTTGATTCAAAAACAAGAGTTGAGCATGCTAGAATTTAACTTTTTATGCAAGTACATGAGGGATAAAAATGTGTTTTGTAAGTGTAATTGTGATGACAATCTTGGTTTTTTTCATGAGGGCTGAAAATGCAAATTCCAAGCTTGAGCATGAGAACTGGAAATCCATGTCAAGCAGGAAGGCCTAAAAAGAGAGATGAAAATTTAATTTACAAGCAAGCCCAAAAAAGAGCTAAAGATGCAAATTTAAACTTTATTGGTCATCATTCTTTGAACGAGTGATGAAATTGTCTTTTTATCCTTGCAAAGAGAAAGTGGAAAATTCAGATTTCAAGCAAGAAAAAAAAATCACTTTTTCCTTAAAATCCTCAAGCATGAAAACGGATCAATGCATAGAGTGCAAATATCCAAGTGCAATATTAATTTCAATTTCATTGTGTAAACCCTCCTTAAATTTGAATCCAGTCCATAAAGTTATGTGCAATGGTTTTCTTTGGCTTGGTTTGATCATGCTTGTTATGAATATGCAAAATATTGCTTTTAATTCTCAATCTTGTAATTTTACATTAAAAGTTACCATTTAGCATGTTATGTGATTGATCTTGCCAATATTTCTTGCTTAGAAGCATTTACATTAAATCACAAAAGTATAATGCATTAGTGTTGTAACCCCACAATCTCAAACACGATTCTCCAAATTAGGTATAAATAGGCCATGGAGCAAGGAATCACATTTCAATTGGTCATATTTAGTGGTCTTTCAAACAAGGTTCAAATTGAACTCAACTTTCCAATGAGCTCTTTTTTAACATGCATAAGATTATGATAAAGAATTATACAACTTCAAATATGGGAATTTTTATTATTATAAACATGTATGCATTGACCTATCCATGCATGAATTCAATAAGAAATTCCAACCTTCATGTAAACATTATGCAAAACACACTTTTATTTAAAAAAGATTGAACACTAAAAAACCAAAATATGCATGAGAAAGTGATTTCAAAATTCAAGAGAGAGCTAAGAATGCAACTTTAAGATTCAAAAGGTAGGCTGGAAATGCATATTTCATGAGAGTGGATGAATATGCATGTTTTAATCTATAAAATAAATATAATTTTTTTTTTACATGAAGGCTGAAAATGCTATCTCAATCTGGAACATGAAAGCTGGAAATGCAAATTTCTAATACTAGAAGAAGAAGACATTACTTTGATTTCTAGCCATGCCCAAAAGTGGGCTGAAAATGCAATTTTATCAAGTTAAAATCAGATTCTTCAAACTCAACATAGAAAATTGAGAGTTGTAAACTCAAAAAATCCAAGGGACAGTTGAAAGTTGCAGTCTCAAACTTGCAAAAGTGGGTTGAAATTTGCATTTCCAGCTATCAATGAAGAGCTCGAAATTACATGTCAAAGCTTATAAAGGTTTGCATTTTATCTATGATTGACATAGCTAAAAAAATGCACTCCTAGGCAAACAAGGAGGAAATTGAATGTCTAAATACAATGAATATTAGTGGAAATGCATGTGCAATTCCAACCTCGTTCCTCTTCAAATTTAAAAACTAATATGGAAAATTTCATCTACAAGTTAACATAAGAATTGAAGCTTGTTTTCCTCGCTTCTTGGTTCTCATAGTCTTAAAAAGATGCAAATTTTAGCAAAGCATGAACGGTGTAAACATGGAAACAAAGAATGTTAATAAAAAATTTTGGCAATTGACCCTCACACATTTGTTGTAATTCAGCGCATAGAGGATATAGCACCAAATCCTCAAGCTTAAAATCAATTTCTCTTAGTCACTTATGCTATCAGTGTTTCAACACTCTCTTGATTTTTTTCTTACCAGAGAAGATAAATGCCCTATTATGTAGCAAACAGATTTTGGCTTAGTTAATATTTTTTGATGGTTTGTTATCAGTTCTGAATTGGCAAAGTGCCCTGTTATGCAACATCTTTTTATTTGTCCAATGAGACTATTTCGAGATGTTATTAGCTACTTCTAGGCCAAATACATTTTTGTTTGACTTAGATTGTTTTAAACATCAAATATGAAGTTTGGCATACATGTATTTATTCCTTTTTTACTATATCAATACAAAAGAAAAAGAAGAAAAATAGTTGCCAAACTCACAAAAACAAACATTAATAAAAAACCTAAAACAAGTTTATATTCTTATCAAGGTAGAGTCCTATGATAACTTCTCGGAAGTGCACTTATAGGAGAGAACTTGGTTTTGGTATTTTCATATCACAAATAATTTGTAAGATGTAAATTCTTTATTTCATTTATGGGTTGATAAAACATGAAATATATATTATGATTTAAAAGTATTTGCATAAATGCTATAAARTTGCTTCATTGAACAATATTGCAAACTTAGTAAACACTACTTTATTCAACTAAATTGCAATCTTAGTAAACTATTAATGACCACTTGTGCAATTGAAGGATGTGTTAGATTCACATTTGTGTAAAAATCAAATCAATATTTAATAAAAATGATAATTGTGACTAATTGAAGGATGTGTTAAATTTGATTTGCAAACGAAGGAAACTATAGGGTAAATATATCAAAATCCATTTCAAAACATATTGTAAACCATTCAGTTACAACCCTGTCACATAGATAAGGATGTACAGAGAGTAAGTATTCAAACTAAGGAGTATTATCACCCACTCTAATAAGCTTAGTCATCATCTTGATGTTTGTTCTGTGAATGCTATAGAAATGAGGCAATGGTTTAGGGTTCTTGTCAACTTATAAGTGGGTGGGGTGGTCATTTCCAAAAAGAATGATAAAAATATAAAATGGAGAAAAAGAAGGAAGAGAGGAAATCAAAATGGCCACCTATTAAACTAATCTCATTCCCGGTAACCTTTTGTTCATCTTTGGCAAGTAATCACCTTGTTGTCAATGTGGGAATTGTGCAACAAGGCAATCATCCATGAGATAAAGCTAATTCCCTAGTGTGATAAATATTAATAAAAAACAAAACTAACTTTCCATAATCCATAATTAGTGAAAAAAAACCTAATTAAAATCCCAAAAACCGATCATAACCAACATTCATCGAAATAAAAAAACACCCAACTTGATGAACAATTATCAAAAAATGCAAAAACCTATACCTACATTGATCAAAATCTCAAAAGAAATCAAATTAATCAACATTAATCAAAATCCAAAAAACCCATATCAAACTAAATCCACGAGCACCCATCATCATCAACTTTGATCCAAGTCCAAAAACACACATTTTAATAAAAATCAGTGCAAAGAGGGATTAAAAAACCACCATATCCACTAAATATAAACATCAATATTTTTTCAAGATAAAAACAAAAAAGCATTAACATACATTGATCAAAACAACAAGAGAATGAGAATGCCATTACTGTGATTTCTGGACCGTTGACAATAATGACTATCCTTTTATATAAATAACCAGGAATGATTGTTCTTGCATGTAAATAACTGGAATTTTATCGTTTATCTCTTTTCTGACCATCTTATTGACCAGATGTTCAATGCATGAGCATATTGAAGGGGAGTTACTTAATATAGTCGAATCAAAGGATTCTATTTCAACATCAACCGAAATTAACAGACCTCATTAATCAAAATCATAAACACCCATCATCATTAAATTAGGACGAAATACCTTTGAACTAGTGCCATTACCATAAAATAAGGGAGAGATATCTCGAAAGCATTTCCATTACCAGAAAATAAGGGTGAAATACCTCCGAAGCATTTTCACTATCAAAAAATAAGGGCGAATAGAAAGATCTAGTTCGAATTTTAAAAGGCGAAAATGAATTTCTTTGTCTACCTTCACAAATTCCCGCAGGCTAAGGGTTTCATCTATATTTTTTTGAAAATAAAATTGGGGCTATGTATAGACAAACCCCTCAAACCCCTCTATGTAAATAATTCGCCCAATTAAAATTTAAAACTCTCTAATTTCGCCCATGAGCGAAATTTCACCCTTAAAATTATCTATGCTATATAATCCCTCATCCACGTAGTTCTTCTTGAATAAGTTTGCAAGATGAACTTCTCTAAATGCTCTTCTACTGCGCGTATTTCCAGCCTCTATGTCATTGTTGCTGTCTAAATTCTTGAACATTATCTTTTTCAAATCTGACCAATCTATTGTATCTTCAAGATGTTCTTCTCATGCAATAGCATCTTGATTCTCAAATTCAGAAAGTGTAAAAATTTTCCTCTGGGTCCATTGAATAAATATCTCTCGGCTTGGATATATGACCTTACTTTGTCAACAACGAACTTTGTGGTGTACCCTCCAATGGTGCTATCAAACCAATGATCTATTGCTCATGACACAACGTTATCAACTCCCTTGACCCTCTTGATAAATGTCGACGTCCAAACTACAGGAGGTCTAGATCTGATCTCAAACTAGGTATCTACTAACCTAGCTAACCACTCATATAGCTCTTGATGGATTCCTCTAAAGAAAATCTCATGTATATCAGTAAAGATATATCTCTCCAACCAATCCTCTATACTAACATTAGGTTTCTTGTTCCGGGCTTCAACGAAGTCTTTTTCTTGATCCTATATCCACTTCTGAATCTTTGTCTTTGATGGGAACCACCTTGACATTCCCTCAAGAATATTCTTGTCTCGGCAACAGAACCATTTGTTGGCACAGGGGCAGACCCAAGGTTCAACACTACAACAATGCACCAACAAGCCCTAACTACTATCCCTTTCAGCTACACCTGCGAAGTAAATGCAATCTCACCCGAAGCAGCTATTGGGGTGTTGCAGGATAGAGATGTTTGCAACCAAGGGAATGATCAAGTGGATCCAACACTAGAACAATACAACATGCATACATCACTTATTATCTTAGATCTATTCCACACATCTTATCAGATCTACCACAGTAATGCAATAACATTGTATCAAATGACAAGAGCATCAATCACACATAACAAAAAATATACGTGGTTCACCCTCTCTCTAGGGCTACGTCCACATAACTGTTCTTTATAATGTATTAAGATGAAGCATACAGTTTTTGTCTGTGATCTTAGCTAGCATATCTTCTTCCTTCTTCTCCCTATCTCTTTCCTCCCCATGCACCCAGCTACAGGGTTGATCTTTGCACCCAACTGAATATCTTACAATACAGAAGGCTCTCGTACTCAACACTTCTCTCTCACACAATATTACTCACTCGATCTCACAATGACAAAGACACCAACGTAACACCAACTAGATCGAACCTCCTTCCCTCATGTAGGTTCTTATTTATACATTACAATATCTCACCGACATCCTTAGGCGAAACCTAGGTGTCAAAACCCTAGATAGAAAAACCCTAGGTGTCTAAAACCTTAGGTCAACTTGTCCCATGTTTTTAGGGCTCCGCCAACCTGTCTTTCCTTCCTTCTCGTGCGGTGTTCCAAAGCATCTAATGGTGGATTTTTCTTCTTGTTGAGTTATCCACGATCCGTCTTTCTTTTTGATATTTCATCCTCAATCTCCTCATCCAATGACTTTCTTTCTCAGACTTCGCCCCACCTTTTCTTCTCTTTGATCACTTGACCCAGTAATAGTCACTGTGTCTTCTGTGGAGTTCACATTTTTCCTTTTCTTCCTTGTTCTTCGCTTATTTCCATAACCAAGGGCCAACAACGTTCATCAAAAGAGTTATAAAGAAGAAGAAAACATTTATGAAGAAGATTTAGATGAAGAAACCAACCTTGATTCCTTTTGGGGATACATAGACAACGTAGAGAGTGAATAAGAAGATGAGAATCTTGAAAACTTGAAGCATGTTGAAACTAAAAATAACAAGCTTAGAAACACAAACATAATACTAAAAAGTGAATTGAGTAGTTCTGAAGAAGAGAATTACAATTTTGAAAAGACCATTGATAGCTTGAAGTAACAATTAGAAGATTATGAGAATTTGAAAGAAAAATTAGGTCACACAAAAGGGGAGCTATTATTGACAATAGAAAAGTTGAAGAAGTTTGAAAAAAACATTGAAAAATTAGATGAGATCCTTAGCAATCAAATATCTCCAAACGACAAGACGGGACTAGGATACAATGACAGTTTGAAGACAATGGAACAAGAGAAGGAATATGAAAAGGATGAAACCAACACTCCAGAGAAAGTTGAACAACAATATAAAAGACTACAATTCAGAAGGAATGAGACATCAAGAATATCCGCTCCCATTAGGTATGAAAGCAATCATTATGAAGGAAACTATAGAAGAATAGATCGTGAAACCAGATGGACCACACCACAAAGAACATCACTTACTCCTAGGAATCAAAATTTCTTTCTTGAACATTGTTATACTTGTGGAAATTTTGAACACAAGGAAATCAATTGTAGAATCAATGAAAGGAATAACTACGCAAGATACATGAATGGTGAAAATAGTATATATGGAAATGTTCGCAAACCTGTCAACATAAATTATAATCCATTTGACCCATTAATGGATCAAAATATTGTACGTTACAAGTGCAATAATATTGTTCACAAAGCACGAGATTTCATAGAGATGAAGGAAGATAATCCTATGCCAAATGTCCCTATACCAACTACATCATGGAAAAGGAAACAAATTCCACACAATGAAAACTGTCGAATAACATTGCTCGCTAAAGAATGCAAAAAAGAAGATGAATGGTTCATAGACAGTGGGTGCTCATCTCATATGATCGGAGATCAAATAAATTTGTTAGATTGAAGAAAAAGGGTGGAAATGTTGCATTTGGAGATGAATCATCTACCAAAATAATTGGAAAAGGAATTGTAAATCTTGGAAGTGAAAATGTAAAAGCAAGAAAAGTCCTATTGGTTTAAGATCTGAAGCATAATCTCCTCATTGTAAGCAAAGTATGTGATCAAGGATACACTCTTTGATTTGACTTTCGAAAATGTAAAATCAGAGAAAATAACTCAGGAACATTGGTTGCAACTGCAACAAGAATACCGAACAACATATACATCCTAGACATGAAGAAGAGAGAGAAGACAAAATCCACACAAAAGGATTCCAAGGAAGAAAAATTCCCAAAGACCAAAAATAAGGATGAAGTATTATTGAGTGCCACATCTTCAAGGGGAGCATCCCCAAAGAATAAGGTCACCTTATTCCATTGAACTCAGGGGGAGAATCCCCACCCTTTTCGATTGATGCAAAAGGGGGAGATAAATTGGGATCATGATGACAGGGTGAGCATGAGTGTTGCCATCAATGACAAAGGGGGATATTGTTGGAAGATTTGTTGTTGTCATTGATGTCAACCCTAATCATTGGTTGTAGTCATTGATGTCAACCCTAGCCATTGGATTTTGGACCCATAGTTGATCGAAGCAGATAGACATGAAGAAAAGTACGCATGCATATACAACACCCATGGATGGATAGTATAAGGCATGCCACTTCCAGTGGTATGTGGCACGCCACGTGGATCATCATGATTAAGGAGAAATGAGTTTTTGAAGATGAAAATGGATTGAAGAAGAAACTACATGTCAGACCTAATGTTAAAAGAAAGTGACATAAAGGGTATAAATACATCTGATTATACATTCATTTTTCAATACACACAAGTTTATTAATGAACAAGGATACAAAAGTCGAATTTCTGAGGAAATCTGAAGTAAAGAAGTTTGAATTTCAAGGGAGGATGAAGTATTTTGGTGATGTGTTCTAAGGTATGTTATTTACAGGTCATATTACCATTTTCTCTATAACTTTGTTTCTAGAATGATTCAGATGGTGAAATTTAGAGTGTATTGAGACATATATAGGTACCTATGGTAAAAATTGCATCTCTTTATTTGCTATAATTTTGGAGATACACTATGTGGAATATAGGGTTTTTGACTAGTCCTAAAGCTAGTCATAAACAGGTGTTCCATGTAAAACAAGAATAACATCTTCATAGAGAATCCAAATTAAGTGAGACCAATTGCATTGGAAATAGTACAGGATGTAGTTTCTTGTGTACAAATTTCAGAATCTGATGTTAAATATTGAGCGCAGGGCATGATGTACAAGTTCGCTCTCCTAAATAAACTAGGATTGAATAAGGTCTACCATTTTCTCTATAACTGATTTTTTGGAAGGATTCGAGTGAAAATTGGAGGCGTTTCAGAGAATAAATTGAGTAATATTATCTATAGGATCATAGTATTCCAAGAAGTGAATAATTGTAGAAGTTGAAGAAGTCTCGGGAAGCATTATCAGGTTCTATGTGATGGTTGGTTGATGGTGATAATTTAATGTAAAGCTTTATTATCTCTCATTCAATATTGGGTGGAAGGAAGAGGCAAGGATGGAGAGTTCAACCCTCTCTTGATATTGAAGGATTGCATATTCCTTTTGGAGGTTTATCCCTCCCTTTATATTTGGAAGTTGTAGCTACCTTTGGAAGTCATTACTTCCTTTGAACAATAATACATCATTACTTCTTATATATTGTGCATGGTGTATTGATGTATCTCTTATACTATTCTTCATTTTTCATTGGATAGTATTCATTGTTGATTGGATATAAATTGAATACATGATCTGATTGAAGTATAAGTTCAAAAATACTAACTGCAGTAAATACCGATTCACCCTCCTCTTAGTATTTCCAACAAGGTGCTCACTTAAATCCTCTGAAATAATGAAATTGGTCTCCTAGAATTGTAGGGGTCTTGGAAGCAACCCTAAATTTTTAGATGTCAAGGATTTAATTAGATCAAAAAATCCCCAAATTCTTGTGATCAGGAGGCCAAACTGTGTGTCGATGAAGTAGCCAAAATAATAAAAAGAGTATGGATAACCATCGAAGAAACAATTTTTGATTCCATAGGTGCCTTTGGGGGTTTGTGCACCATATGGAATAGTTCCAAGGTAAGTTTGGTCTTCACCATGAGTACCCAACACTGGATTTTAGCTAAATTTTGTTGTAACCAAATTAATTAATTTGTTGTTGTGATTAATATCTATATGTCGACCAACCAAATTGAAAAGTCTATGTGTTGGAGAACCTTACAAAGGTTAAAATACATTGAGTATGAAGAAGATTGTATTATGGTTGGTGACTTTTATGTTGTTAGAAACAACATGGAAATGAGAGGAGGATTCTTCATCTGGAATCCCTTCTGAGAAAATATGGAGAGGATTTTGGATGAGTGGGATTTTTTGGACATAAAGCCCCAAAAAGGAAGATATACGTGGTCAAATATGAGACTAGGTATTGTACATATTGTTGCTAGATTAGATCGTTTTTTGGTCCATAGTAGCTTCCTCTCCTCAAAATACTCAATCAAATCCTTCATCCTTACCTCTTTCAATTATAACCACAAGCCTATATCCTTGCATATCCACACACTTACTGAGTATGGGCCCCTTCCTTTCCGCTTCAATCCCCTCTGGTTTAGTCATCTTGAGGTGCTATCCTTGGTCAAATTGTCTTGAAAACCCCGGGTTCCTGACACCTTTGTTTATATTTGGGAATAAAATATTATCTTGGCCAAGCAATCCCTCAAACAATGGGATCGATCCTCTACACCCCATCAGATAAGGAAAGAAAATATCTAAAAGAGAAGTTAGACTCCCTCCAAAAAGAAAATGAGCAAAAAGAAATCACGACCCAACTACAAAGTGAAGAGCTAAATCCTCAAATTCAATATCAAAGGGAAGTAAAACAAGAAGAGGAATTATGAAGGCCCAAATTGTGAAGTCTCTAGCTCAAGTCTAGGGACAAAAATACAAAAAAAAATCATAATCAATCCAAATCAAGATAGAAAAGGTATAATGTCTCTAGCATTTGTCTTGAAGATTGTTCCTTGTTGTCATATTTCTCTAGCATAAAAGTTGTTGCTAAAATCCATTTTGTTGCTCTATATTCTGAACAAGAAGAGGCATATCCCTTAAATGTGGACTCCATGTTTGATCATATCCCTCCCATCACTTCAAATGAATAAAACCTTTCTCTAACTCAAACTGTATCTGAAGTTGATATTTTTGTTGTCATATGGAGTTCAGCGCTAGAAAAATTGATGCAGACCCCCCTACTCTCCCTCGGGGTTGTGCTACCTCTTGGTCAAGGATCGTTAATTATTCCTGAGATGGATCAGTTCTTCAGGACCTTTCTGGTCTCAAACTCAAAAAAAAGGCCTTATTATCACCCTCAGAGTTTTCACGGTCACGATTTAATCGCTACCGAATTGTTCGTCGATCGATGGTTCACAGAAATTGTGGGCGGTCAACGTGCTCACTCGTTATTGGAGATCCATGTCCCCACAATTGGAAGAGTGCTCACCTAACCTCCTTTAGATTGTGGTCATTGATCTCTTGTCTCAACAAGATCAATGATCGTTGAAAATTACGGGTTGCGAACTAGTGCATCCACTATTTTTTCCTCCTCTCCCCGTAATGGCTCCCCATTGTTGATTCTCTATTCACATATCGACGGTCCTAGTTTGTTTTAGGACTTCGGCCTTCAAAGTTCTCAATCTATTTATGCTTACTTCAACTAGAGCGCTTTCCACTGGAATCCATGATATTTCAACGTGTGTCTCTCGCAGATCGACGACCACAAACCACTTCAGTTATTCGGGCTTCGTGGATTTCAGCTCTCAACCTTCACTTTCTCCTATAGTGCTTTCCCCCGAAGTCAATGATCTGTCGATGCATGTCTCTCACAGATAGAAATTCGTGGTTCACTTAGGATCTTCGGGCTTCAGGATTCTCAACTCCTGAACACTCACCTTCTCCCAGAGTGTTTTCACCTGGAGTTCATGGATCTTTTCTGCGTGTCCTTCTGAATTGGACAATTATGATTCACTTCGACGATTTGGGCTTCAGGGATCTCAACTTCTGCACACTTGTTTTCTCCTGGAGTGTTTTCACCTGGATTTCACGGATCTTTGTCGCATGTCCTTCTAAATCAGACAGCTATGATTTACTTTGGCTCTTCGGGGTTCGGGATTTTTGAATCCTAAACTGAAACCCTCGAAGGGAATTTTCCCCGAAGTCTTAGATTGACGATCCCACAGACTTCGATCAAACGGACAATCCAGATCAATCCTTTCGACTTCGATGATTTCTATTGATCGTATACACGACACAAGTCCTTTTGTTTTTTGACGCTGAAATGTTGACTAATTTCTTCTCCCAGATAGTTTCTCCTCCGACCCAAATGATGGTCCGCTCTTCGGTGATTTCACTTACTCCTTGTCCACAAAAATCAAGAAGTTCTTTCATTCAAGAATTATGGATCTTGCGCCACCTATCCTTTTGGATGATGGATGCTCCCTGGTCTCTTTAGGACTTCAGAGAATCCTCTCTTCTATATGCATGCAAAGACTTAATTCTCATTTTCTTTACCCAGATCCAACGGTCTGTGATGATCCCAGTTCCTCCTGGATGGATCTTAGCCCGTGACTCGTGAAACCTTCAGAAATTCCCTCCCTTTGAATATTTCTCCCATTATCTCTCTTGATATTTCTCTCCTTCTGCTCCTTTAACTCCTTAAAGAGTTACTTCGATACTTATTCAAATTTCGGATCTGTGCACTCCTTGCAATAGATTCTTATGCAAGAGTTAGGTTCTTGCGGATGACTGTGCACCCCTTGCAACAGTCACTTTGCACTCATTGCAAAGGAAATTTTACGCTATCTCTTCTGATCTTCTGAGTCGAAATAGACTCTGTCAATGCAGTCCTTGCGGACTGTCTGCACACCTTGCATGAACTCAGTGAAGAGAACAATTGAAACTTATCTAAGCACTTCACAGTGTCATATATGTTGGATTATTGAGAGGGGGGGGGTGAATCAATAATAGAGAAATTTAATTCTTTTTAACCATATAGTCCAAGTGTTATATCAATGAAGCATTATCATCCAATAATTACAGAGTAAATAAGAAATGAAAAAATGAACAAACATACACATACACAGTACACCAGTTTTTTACATGGAAACCCAAATCGGGAGAAAACCATGGAATTCTTTTTCTTATATGTCTTGAAGAATTACATTCATTGGAAGCACAAACTTCCTTTGTTTTCCAGCTGCAACTAGAAGGAGTCTCCAAACCCCTATTTTCTTAGGCTACAACTTGAGGGAAGCTCCAACTCCCCAATTCTCTCGCTACAACCAAAAGAAGGCTACAACCCCCTACGTTCTCCGGCTACAACCGGAAGGTAGCTACAACCACCTGTCCTTGCCCCGTCCTACCACCCTGAAGTAGAAGTAGAATGATGGAACCACTATCAACCTATCACTATGAGATATACCATTGTAAAACTATACCAATAAATCTGAACCATGCATCAGCCATGCATAAACCTATACCTCAACCTGTAATCAACCTGTACCATAAACAAGTGCATCAATCATGCACCAACCTGTACCAAATAACCTGTAATCAACATGTACCATAAATAAGTTCATCCAACCATGTACCAAGTATGTACCAATCATGTGTCAACTACTCATCAACTATGACTCATCAATATGTACCAACATCATCAACTATACACCTCATGTATGTGCCAACTCATCAACTACTTGTCTCAACCATGTACTCAACATGTACCTCAACCAAAATCCCTCATCAATTTCATCATCCAAATCTGATTTGTAGATTTATAATAGACATGGTTTATATTAGCACATTCCTGCAAACCTTCCTTAACTTCAACAACAAGAGACTATCATTTTCATCAAACTTTTCTTTAGTCTTACATGCCTAGTTTTGGATTAGTCAACAACCCTAAATTGAAGTAATCATAACTTTGTAACTGTAATGTATAAATATCTGAAAATGATACACAATGTTCTTCAGTGTGTTTTATGCAATTCTTCCAGGTGTCACTACTTGGAATCTCTCAGAAACGGAGTTATAGCAAAAATGGCATACCTTGTTGAATTCTGGCTTATTCTAGAGAGAGACCTTGTAGAGCGTGCCCCACATGGAATATTTGTTGAATAAATATGAAACTGTGACACAACATTCTACATATTGTACCCTAATCAACACATTTGTTTTCACTGAAGTTGGATCTGTTATGAAGAAGTTATGACGCTTTTACTCGAAACACCTATTTTTGACTAGTTTCAGGACTAGCCACAAACCCTATTTTCCACGGAGTGTAACTCCAAAAATAAAATGACCCACAAGATGATTTTTTTACCATAGATACTTGGATGTTTTTTCAATGGAATAGAAATTTCACGGTTTGAATCATTATAGAAAAAAAGTTATATTAAAAATGGTGAGATGACCTGTAAATAACATACCTTAGAAAGCACCATCAAAAGAATTTATCCTTCCTTGCATTTCAGACTTCTTTTCTTCACCTTCCCTCATAATTTTGGCTTATATATCCTTGGTTACCTTAGACACCTATAGATATTCAATATGCTCAAGTGCGATTAAAATGTGAGAGCCTTGCCTCTTATTTATACTCTCCAAGTAGCTTCCTTAAAAACATCTTCTAGGCCACTTGGCCCCACTTTCCTTATTTTAGGGTTAACCCACTTCTAATTTCTCCATTAAATTTATTATTGAAATAATTTATTTTGTATTCACTTTGAATTATAATACACTCATTTCTTCACTTTATTATTTGCCTTTTAAAATCTCTTAAACCACTTTGACTACTTTGACCTTTTGGGGTTTCTAGATGACATATGAGGGTCCTCCAACTTCATAAGGCCATAACTCTCAAACCGTGAGGAGTTATGTGACATTCCACATACCAACAAAAATGGAATGACATGTACTATCCATATAGAATAGTATTATCTAAAAATATATCATAACTCATACCGTTATCCATCAAACAAACTTGGGTCCATTACCCAAACTTGGGGTCTCCAACTTCTCATGGCCATAAATCTCTAACCATGAGGAGTTATGTGATGTTCCACATACCACTAGAAATAGAATGAAAATAAATATCCATCTATGATAGTTTACCTGAAAAATTCATTGTCATTCATCTCATTATTCCACAATTAAGCATGGGTTCTCTTACTCTGCAAAACGTCTTCCCGTGAGGGATTTCACCATAAGGGGACCACTTTGGATTTCATCCATCTTTACTTCTTATCAACCATGAAAAGAAAATAATGAGTCATATTTACATCAAACGATCTTGGGTACATTAACCAAACCTTTTTTCTGCTGGGATTTCTTCAAGGGTTGACATCAATGACAACCAACCTTAATCAACAATCTCCTCCTTTGGCATTGATGGCAACACTCTGATGCAATACTGAAATCATATCACTCATGGTCCCCCTGGAACCATGCATCTGTCCTGTTGATATTATGGTAGCTATGGGAGGTATTTACCTCCATGTGTAAACCTGGCAAGGATATAATACTCCAGTAAGCAAGAAGAAACCCTAATGAGTTGGCTAATAACCCTAGAAGACTTGTCAGCTCAAGAAGATAATTTATATTAGGTTATTATCCTCCAAGAGAAGAAGTCGACCAGAAATAATAATATATACTGAATAGATAGCTACCTAGAATGAGAATTCATCCCAGGAAGTTATCCAAAATTAGTATAAATATAGGAGGTCGGTTGTCATTCTGGCAGGAAATCTTAGAATTACAGAGCAACACTTGTGCACACTGCAGTTGCCCAGTTTTTGCGCAGGTTTGGAGGAGATCTGTCATTGCAGCTGCTGCAGCTAGCAGTTATGCTTGGAATATCTCTTGGATAGGGTTTGGACTATCTAATCAACTCTTGTTGATGCATTATCCTTTGGGAAAGGTGTGCTACCCTTTGTTTGGCTATCTAGCCAAGGGTTTGCTTCCAGAGTTATTATCTATCAAGGTTAAGGTGCTCGGAGAGTGGATTCGACCTATGCTTGGGTGAAAAGGGTATTGTCAATGGTAAAATGAGAACATCCACTTATATTCTAATAGTTTATGGGCCCACACCTCCTTCATTCAGTCTAACCACTGGAAGGAAACATAGCTAGAAGGATATTGATCTTGTTGAAGAACTGTCGCTAGGGTTTCCTAGCAGGAGAATTCACCAAAGCACTGTTGCTAGGGTTACTAGTAGGTGTAGTTGCAGAAACCCTAATCCTCTTGTTGAGGCACCTTAAGTGAATGGATTGACCTAATCTCTAAACAGATCAATGTTCCCTAGCCTAGCACATCTCCTGGTACTCTCAACAATCCAAGGCGTCAAGTTTGAGATTGTAGTCAAATCTAGGGTTTGACCAAGTCAAAGAAACCATGACTTATTTTATGAAGTTAGAGAACAATTTAGATGGAGCCTTTAACTTCAAAGCATGGAAGACAAGGATTGACCTCATCCTTGCCAAGAATAAAGTGTTGGATATCGTGAAAGGAAAGATCGTGGAACCAGAGTTTGAAGAAGGAAAAGAGAAGGAACCACATAATGTTGCAGTTATGGAGAAGTTCAAATACGGTGACATCAATGCCATGAATATCATAGTGGAATATATAAAATACCACTAGATACCCTACATCTCCCATGTTGACTCATCGAAGAAGATGTACGATTCCATAACAAATCTCTTCTCGGTCAGAAACATTGGACAAGTTATGAGTCTAAAGAATGAGCTATGTGACATGAAGATGAATGATGATGACAACATAACATCATACTTTGTGAGAATATCTCAGTTAAGAGATCAACTACAAGCTATTGAAGAAATCGTTTCAGAGAAGGAATTGGTGAACATAGTACTCAATGGTCTTCCCAAGACGTGGGATGCATTTGCCGCAAGAATGAACACAAGAAAGAAGTATATGATATTTGAATAAATTTGGACTTGATGTGCTCAATAAGAATCAAGGATCAGGGAAAAAGAGAAACCCCAAAAGAAGTACGATGATCAAAGCTTCACAACAAGATTCAATAATTTTAGGAACAAAAGGAAGTTTAGTTCAAGGAGGAAGTCAAATCAAGAGAAAGACATTTCAGAAGTACAATTCTTCAACTGTCAAAAGTATGGCCACTACAAGAATCATTGTCTCAAGCTAAAGAAAAGGAAGGATAAACACAAAGAATCAGTTGCCGAAGAAAAGAAACCTACAAAGAAGACTAAGAAGAACAAAAGAGAATTCTTCTTCTGAAGGTAACAATACTCTTCTTATTTCTTGTACATATCTTGTTTGCATCGTCTTTGTACATATCTTGTATATCTATCTTCTGGAAGATAATGTGTTCCAAGAAGAACTATACCGATGGAAGAACAAAAAGATAAGGATTGATATCATTAGATAGTACATGAAAGAATGAAATACATTAAGAAAATCATGTGGAAACTATTGCAAGATAAGTCGAATAAATCATGAAGAGACTTAGAATAAGCAAATATAGAAAGAAGTCAACAATCGAGAGGAAATTGGGGAAAGACTTATGAAGTTTTGTAGAAGACAACAAGATGGAAGCATGAACTCAGCTAGAAAAAGAAATCCAATTATATATTCTAGAAGACAATGAAGATGCAGACGGAAGCGTGGACTCTGTTAGATGGAGGGAGCCAATTATATGCACTCTTACATGAAGCAAGGATTAGGAGGGATCTATATCTATGATCCATTGAAGATGATGAAGTATATATCCATGGTAGTAACCATGAAAAATAGTATGTTCTTAGTTCAACCTCAGAAGAAATCTTCTTCGAAGAGAAGCCTTAAAGTATCCTTGGTTGTCCATCCAGATCTGTGATCCTATGATGAAAGAAAGAAGTGGAATATTTAGGGCATGGAATCTATAAGAAACTCCATGGATCCAAAATCTAAAGAAAAACATGAGGAAGAACATGAAGATTCCAAGAAAGAAGAGAAGCCTGAACAACCAGTCATTGTATCGATAATCACAAGACTACCAGCCTAATATGAAAACAATCAATCAGAACTGAAAGTTGTGATGAAGAATAGTATACATAAGACTTATGAATGAAAGCATTTCAAGATCTATAACTAGAGGTTTTTCTAGATGGAGGGAGAAGACTATGATGATTGGTTGTTCTAGTAAACCAGGCATACCTCTACAAGAGTCATTATATCATCTATAGGTCGGAGTGCTACATCAAGATGAATGCAAAGAATGTTCTCTAGAGAAATTGAACAAAGGGAATATGAAGAGAAACCTCAAGACCTTGAGGCATACCAGAAAGAGACCCTTGTATATAGATGGAAGAAGAAAACTTGGTGTAGAACCTCCAATGCACAACAGAAGCGTGGTGAAGATTCTCTATGATAGAGATATTATATCAAAATTATTACTCATTAGATCATATCTCATGATGATAGAAGAAGTGCCACATGGATATGTTCTGGTGTTCCAACAATGATATACTTTATTGATCAGAGCTACATGAATCCTTCAAAGAAAAATCAGTGCTCCAGAATGAAGTACATTTGAAATCAAGCATTACATTATCCATGATGAAGTTCAGAATGGAGAAAGAGGTTCTCCAATACATATCTCCATAGATGAGCAGATAAACAGACATCTTGGTAAAGCTTCTATCCAATATGAAAGATATTGCGTACTCAAGATGGAGCTCGTGGAAATGACTTCCTTATTGAAAAAGGAAGAGATGACTCCTGGGTTGGGAGGTAGCACTGATATGTATTGATTTATGGACATTCATTTTTTAGTTTGAAAATTGGTCCAGTATGAGAAACTTCCTTTCTAGTTTGGAAAGTGGATTGAGATTTATGACAGACAACGATTTCCCATTGTGGTTAACATGGGAAATGGTCCAGATTGTTGATGTATAATAGAAAACGACTTCCCATTGTGGTTAACATGGGGAGTGGTCTAGAGAAGTCTCTCTTCTTGAGGGTTACTCAAGAAGACTAGCCTGCCTCACTGGACAATGATTTCTCATTGTGGTTAACATGAGGAATGGTCCATTTTGGAGGTTGATACAGGACAGTCTTTTCCTCTTGTGGTTAGTAGATGAAATGGTCTAGACAGTCATTCTTTAGGGTTTATAAATTCTCTCCAGGGTGCACTTTGATTAGTGTAGGAGGAATGGCTCAGGGTGGGGAATGGTCCAGGCTTAGCAATCAGGGACAAGCATTCCTTAGGGTTTATACATTCTCTCCAGGGTGCACTTTGATTAGTGTAGGAGGAATGGTCCAGGCTCAACAATTAGAGACATGCATTCCTTAGGGTTTATACATTCTCTCCAAGGTGCACTTTTATTAGTGTAGGAAGAATGGCCTAGGGTGGGGAATGGTCCAGGTTCATAAATTAGGACAATCATTCTTCCTTGCTTGAGAAGAATAGTCCAGACAACTCATCATTGATGTTTTACCTTTTGAGGGAATATATTCTTTCATATCTCACAGGTGTGAGTGAAAGATTGGCCCAGATGATTCAGTTTATATCATAACATTGTTTATGTGCATGTTGATATCAGATGATTGTTATGAAGACTGCATGATAGTAGATGCATACTACTGTGGTGGATGTGTTCCACTATTTGTGACTATACATTAATGATCAAGTACTTGTGTGCTACTTGGTGTGGTAGTGTACCACTGGATTGTAGTTATGTACTACTATGGATAGACATAGTTGTGTTCTATTTTTTTTTATTGCCTTGAAGACTATTAGCAATTTATTGGAAATAAATTACTAGCCAAATGAATAATTAACTGAGATTTTCCAGACAGAAAATGGTTCAGAACACTTACTCTCATAGATTAGAAGAATGGTTCTTGTATCACTCTGTGGAGTGAGAATCATGTCTGATTACTCAGATAGAGTATGGTTTTGAGAGATGATACAACTAATGATGATGATGGTGCTCATGATCTAGTCATGATCTAGTCTATATAACTATGTTGATTCTACCGGGTGAATGGTATGTTTTGTGCTCAAGACCATTACCTGTAATACCTCCCTAGCTAGAAGGGAGTGTTGATATTATGGTAGTTGTGGGAGGTATTTACCTCCACGTGTAAACCTGACGAGGATAGAATACTCCGGGAAGCAAGTATAAACCCTAATGAGTTGGCTAATAACCCTAGAAGAATTTTCGGCTCAAGAAGATAATTTATATTAGGTTATTAGCCTCCAAGAGAAGAAGTTGGCCATAAATAATAATATATACTAAACAGACAGATACCCAGAATGAGAAGTCGACCCAGGCAATTAGCCATAATTAGTATAAATACAGGAAGCCAATTCTCATTCTGGTAGGCAATCTCAGAATTGAAGAGCAACACTTGTGTGCACTGCAGTTGCCCAATTTCTATGCAGGTTTGGAGGAGAGTTGTCGTTGCAGCTGCTGCAGCTAGCAGTTACGATTGGACTATCTATTGGCTAGGGTTTGGACTATCTGATCATCTCTTGTTGATTTGTTATCCTTGGGGAAAGGTGTGCTACCCTTTGTTTGGCTATCTAGCCTAGTGTTTTCTTCCAGAGTGATTCTCTGTCAAGGTTAAGGTGCTCGGAGGGTAGCTTAGGCCTATTATTGGGTGACAAGGGTATTGTCAATGGTAAAATGAGCACATCCACTTATATTCTAACATGTCCTCTGTATATGATAAATTTTCCTCTGTCCTCTACATTTGATAAATCCGCTCCCCCTAGAACCATGCCTCTATCCTTTACATCTGATAAATATACCCCCCTTTGTCATCAATGGCAAAGGTATCTTTCCATCCGGGGTTGCTCCCCCTGACTGAACTGTCCTCTTATGGTGCTTCCTCGTGTACATCTAAGACATATAAGATAATCATTCAAAAATCATTCAAAAAGCATTCATTTTGGAGTATAAGTAGCTCCAAGTCATTGGTGAAGATATTCAAAGGCTTCCCGTGGAAGTGGTTTTGTAAAGATGTCTTCCACTTGTTATTTTGTGCCCACATACTCAACTTTGATGTTTTTTTCTGCAACCCAATCTTGTAGAAAGTGATACTTGATTGGAATGTGCTTCATCTTGGAGTGAATCACCAGGTTTTCTGAGATACTGATGAAACTTGTATTATCACAATATATTGGAATGGGCTCATCATACTCAACTTGCATATCTGTCAAAGCTTGTTTCATCCAAACAAACTATGTACAACATGTTTTTGCTACAATATACTCTACCTCGACTGTAGATAGAGATATTGATGATTGTTTCTTGCTTAGCCATGATACCAAACACATACCTAAGTAGAACATTGCTCCATTGATGCTTCGTTGGTCATCAATACAACCTGCCCAATATGCATCTGTGTAGACAATAAGTGACAGATATTTTCCTTTTGGATGCCATAATCCAAACTCTTTTGTTCCTTTGAGATATCTGAAAATCCTCTTTACTGCTAATACATGTGATTCCTTTGGTGTTGTTTGAAATCATGCCACTTGTCCAACTGCTTGCATTACATCTGGTATGGATGTTGTCACATATAGTAGGATTCCAATCATTGACCTGTATTGCCTCTTATCTGTAGACTTCGAATCATCATCTTTTCTCAACTTACAATTGGTTTGCATGGGAGTGATAACTAGTTTGCAATCTTCCATTCCGAACCTCTTTAGCATTTCTCTGATATACTTGGTTTGAGAAATAAAAATTCCTTGGTTGATTTGACGTATCTAAAGTCCCAGGAAGAAGGATAGTTCTCCAAGTAACGACATTTCAAATTTATTATGTATGCCTTTTGCAAATTTATGGCTTAACCTGTCATCATCACTACCAAAAATAATATCATCAACATAAAATTCAATTAATAAAATATTACCTTGACTTACCTTGAAGTAAAGGTTGTTGTTTGCACTTCCTTTTCTGAACCCTGCCTGCTGCAGATACTTATCTAGTCTGGAGTACCATGCTCTAGGAACCTGTTTTAGACCATACAAGGCCTTCTTTAATTTACATACATAGTCTATGTTCTCTGACAATTGAAATCCTTCTGGTTGTTCAATGTAGACTTCTTCTTCAAGTTCCCCATTCAAAAAAGTTGATTTTACGTCCATCTGATATCCCTTAATATTTTTGAAGCATGCATAAGCTAAAAGGAAACGGATTGCTTCCATTCTGGCAACTAGGGAAAATGTCTCTTCAAATTCGATTCCTTTAATCTGTGCATATCCTTTACATACCAATCTAGCTTTGTTCCTTGTAACCTGCCCATCTTCATTCAATTTATTCCTGAAACCCCATTTTGTGCCGATCACATTCTTATTCTTTGGTCTTGGAACCAATTCCCAAGTGTCATTTTTCTCTATTTGATCCAATTCTTCATCCATGGCCTTACTCCAAAATTCATCCTTGCTAGCTTATTCAAAACAGTTTGGTTCAATTGTAGATAAGAGTGATAGGCATGTGTGTTTTGGTGAATGAATTTTTCTTCTAGTCTCAACTCCTGCATCTTTGTTTCCAATAATCTGATCTAAAGGATGATTCTTCTATACTCGTTTTCTAGGTGTCTTTGGAGACACTTTATGAAATTGCTCTTATGCTTCTCTCGGATTATCTTCATCTTCATATTGCTCTTCTACTTATTTTTCATCTTCTTTTTCGAAAAGTTGTTCCATTGATTTGTTTTCTTCTTTATTTGATTCTGGTCTGCTTGTTTCATCAATTGTTACATTGATGCTTTCCACAACTTTGTTCAATCTTAGATTGTAACACTTGTATTATTTCCTTGTACTTGGGTAACCAACAAGTATTCCTTTGTCCACACGAGATTCAAACTTTCCCATTCTCCCATCTTCTCTTTTGATGTAGCATTTTCTTCCAAAAACTCTGAAGTGCTTTACATTTGTTGTTCTTCCTTTCCATATCTCATAGGGAGTTTTATCAGTGTTTTTTTATGAGCATTACTCTATTTTGAATGTGAATTGTTGTATGCACTACCTGTATCCAAAATATATCTGTCAATTTGGAATCCATTAGCATTGTTCGAGCCATTTCTTGTACTGTCTTGTTCTTTATTTCAACAACTCTATTATGTTGAGGTGTCCTAGCAATGGAAAATTTCCTTTTTATTCCATGACTGCTACAATTGTCCATAAATTCCTTTGAAGTGAACTCTCCTCCATTATTAGATCTCAAACATTTGATTCTTGAATCCATCTCATTTTCAACCATTTCCTTGTAGATCTTGAAGTTTTCAAAAGATTTTGACTTGTTCTTGAGAAAGAAAACTGCAGTCATTCTTGTATAATCATCAACTAATAACATAAAGTATTTTTCACCTTTTAAGCCCTTTGTTGTAGTTGGTCCAACTAGATAAGTGTTCACAATTTCTTATGGTCTTGTTGTTGAATATTCCTTTGATTTGAACCTGGTCTTTTTTTTCTTTCCTTGTTGACAATGCTTGCATAAAGTGTTGGTTGGTTTCGTGATCTGGGGAATTTCTCTGACTGCTTCTCTTTTGCTAACTTTGACAAGGTTATCAAAATGCATGTGACCAATTCTTCTATGCCATATCCAAATTCATCTTCCTTTCCTAGACAACACTTTTCATTTCCAATTTCACTTAACACATATATGTTGTTTTAAGTTCTTGCAGCTGTACCGACCAATTTCCCTGAACCTTCTTTTCTTATATCACATTTTTCTTAATCGAAAGTAAGTTTATGACCTTGGTCACACATTTGACTCACACTTAGAAGATTATGTTTGATATATTCTACTAGTAGAACATTTTGTGCCTTTTCATTCTTGTTCCCAATTCGGACTATGCCTTCTCCAATGATTTTGGATGAATTATCATTTCTGAAGGAGATTGGTCCATTTTTTTCTGTTCGTAATGTAAGAAATTTGTCTTTATCACCTGTCATGTGTTTTGAACATCCACTGTCAACATACCAACCATGTTTCTTCTTCTTAGCTTGTAGAGTGACTGTGCATTCTTCAATGTCATATTGATCTTGATTTCCATGCCATTTTTTGAGGTTCTTGTTTGTGATTGTCATTATTCTGTTGAGGTTCTTTAGGAGGGATTGCCATTCTAAAATCCTTGGCCATGTGTAAAAAATTGTTACATTTGTAACATTCCAGTTCAATGCTCAAAGATTCAAACCGATTGTAACTTCTTGTTTGTGTGTCACTAGGTCTCCTTGAATAATCCCTTTGTGTATAACTCTCAAAGTTGTTACTGTTCCTATTGTTAACTCTACAATTCATAGATTTATGTCCAAAATTATTGCATGCATAACATAAACCAAAAAATATAGTTTGATACCTGGGAGTTGAATATCTTCTCAAAGGAGGTGCTCTTATGAATCCTTCTTCTTCTTGAGGCCTATATGTCTGTTGTTGATTCTGAAATCTGAATCTTTTTGGTGGAGGAGTGTCCCTATAATCTTCCTTGTATATCTTCCTATCCTCTTTGATTGTTTCTGCATATCTCTTTGGATTTGTTTCTTTCTCTATTGTTTTGGAGCTTGATTCCTTTTCTGTATGATTGTATCCAAGTCCGAACTTGTCAAGATGAGATTTTTTACTGTTGATAATGTCATCCAAAACTTTTGAGCTATTCTGCATATTTTTCTTTTGAATGTCCTTTCTTAGTGTGACAACCTTTGCTTCCAAGTTTCCAATGATATTGTCCTTTTCTTCTAGTTGTTCTTTGAGTGCTTCTTCAATTCTTTTATCTTATTCTATTTGAACCTTCAATTTTGTGATCATTTGTTCTAGTTCTCGAGTCTCCTTTTTCTTGTCTAGTTAGGCTTGTAGTTTCTTGTTTTTCTTCTTTTCTCTTCTGATAACTTCTATGGCACACATTAATTCTTCTCGATAGTCAACTTCTGCCTCTTCAATTTCCTCTTCGAATTCTTCACATTCTTCTTTGACTTCTTCATATTCTTCTTCAGAGTCTTCTTTGTCAGAATCTTTTACTACCATGAATAGAACTCTTCTTGTCTCATTCTCACTGACTTCATCTTCATCTGATGATGAGATGTCTTCTTTGGTGTATAAGCTTTTCTTGAAAACTCTCTTTGTAGTTCTTTTGCCTTTATATGTGTGTTTTCCTTTTGAGTAACCTTCATCATTTATCTTTTTCTTATGAGGACATTTGTTAGCAAAATGACCAATACCATCACAATTAAAACAAATTAAAGGGAGATTACCTCTATGCCTACCGTTGGTTCCCTTGTTCAGTCTTTTGAAAAAGTTGGCCACTTCTTCATCATCTTTTGAGGCATCACTGCTGCTGCAATATTCTTCTTGTTCCTTTTTCTTTTACTTTCATCTTTTGGATGCCTTGAAGGTTGGTTCTTTTACATCTGGATTTTCCTGCTCAGTTTTCATTTCATATGCTGTGAAGATTCCATGCAGTTTGTTCATGCTTATTGAGTCCAGATCCGATCTTTCTTCTAGTGCTGATATCTTAGGGTTGAATCTCATAGGAAGAGATCTTAGGATCTTTTGAACAATTATAGATTATTCAATTTCTTCTCCCAATCCTATGATTGCATTCACTATTTCATTGACTCATAATAAGTAGGCTGTGATATCTTCATCTTCCTTCATTTTTAGTTGTTTGAACTAACCTCTGTAAGTATGAAGCTTTGTTTCTTTGACTTTTGTATCTCCTTCATAAATATTTTGAAGCTTGTCCCGAATCTCTTTAGCGGATTTATAGTGTGCAACTTTGGTGAATACTGTATCACTGAGACCATTCAAAAGTGCATTTGTGGCTTTGGAATTATTCTCACCGGGTTTTATTGTTTTTTCATTTGTTGGTGGAACTGTTGGTGCTATGTATCCATCTACAATTGATTGCCAAACTTGAAATCTTTGTGCCTGTATATATGTCCTCATCCTTATGCTCCAAAAAGCATACTTATGTCCATCAAACTGTGGTATTCCATTTTTATATGAGTTGGTACTCTCCATAATCTACCTTTCAGTGGTTAAACTAATTTCTGAAGGAACCTAACTCTAATACCAATTGTTGGATTACTAAGAGGGGGGGTGAATCGGTAATAGAGAAATTTAATCCTTTTTAACCATATAATCCAAGTGTTATATCAATGAAGAATTATCATCCAATAACTACAGAGTAAATAAGCAATGAAAAAATGAACAAACATACACATACACAGTACACCAGTGTTTTACGTGGAAACCCAAATCGGGAGAAAATCACGAAATGCTTTTTCTTATATGTCTTGAAGAATTACATTCATTGGAAGCACCAACTTCCTTTGTTTTCCAACTGCAACTGGAAGGAGGCTCCAATCCCCTAGTTTCTCAGGCTACAACCTGAGGGAAGCTCCAACTCCCCAATTCTCTGGCTACAACCAGAAGGAGGCTACAACCCCCTATGTTCTTTGGCTACAACCAGAAGGTGGCTACAACCACCTGTCCTTGCCCCGTCCTGCCACCCTGAAGTAGAAGTAGAATGATGGAACCATTGTCAACCTGTCACTGTGAGATATACCACTGTAAACCTATACCAATAAATTTGAACCATGCATCAACCATGAATCAACCTATACCTCAATCTGTAATCAACCTATACCATAAACACGTGCATCAACCATGCACCAACCTGTACCAAATAACCTGTAATCAAACTGTACCATAAACAAGTGCATCCAACCATATACCAAGTATGTACCAATCATGTGTCAACTACTCATCAACTATGACTCATCAATATGTACCAACATCATCAATTATACACCTCATGTATGTGCCAACTCATCAACTACTTGTCTCAACCATGTACTCAACATGTACCTCAACCAAAAGCCCTCATCAATTTAATCATCCAAATATGATTTGTAGCTCTGTAATAGAATTGGTGTATATGATCACATTCCTGCAAACCTTCCTTAACTTCAACAACAAGAGACTATCATTTTCAGCAAACGTTTCTTTAGTCTCACATGCCTAGTTTTGGATTAGTCAACAATCCTAACTTGAAGTAATCATAACTTTGTACCTGTAATGTATAAATATATTAAACTTATATATAATGTTATTCAGTGTGTTTTATGAAATTCCTCCATGTGTCACTACTTGTAACCTCTCATAAAAGGAGTTATAGAAAAAATGGCATACCTTGTTGAATTTTGGCTTATTCTAGAGAGAAACCCTGTAGAGCGTTCCCCGCATGGAATATTTGTTAAATTGATATGAAATGGTGAAAAAAAATACTAAATACTATAAAATAACCACCACATTTGGTTTCACTGAATTTGGATCTGTTATTAAGAAGTTATGACATTTTAATCCGAAACACATGTTTTTGACTAGTTTCAGGACTAGCCACAAACCGTATTTTCCACAGAGTGTAACTCCAAAAATAAAATGACCCACAAGCTGAATTTTTTACCATAGATACTCGGATATGTTTAATCTATGGAATAGAAATTTCATGGTCTGAATCATTATATAAAAATATTTATAGCGAAAATGGTGAGATGACCTGTAAATAACATACCTTAGAAAGCACCATAAAAAAACTTTATCCTTCCTTGCATTTCGGCCTTATTTTCTTCACCTTCCCTCATAATTTTGGCTTATATATCCTTGGTTACCTTAGACACCTATAGATATTCAATATTGTCAAGTGCGATTAAAATGAGAGAGCCTTGCCTCTTATTTATACTCTCCAAGTAGCTTCCTTAAAAACATCATCTAGGTCACTTGGCCCCACTTTCCTTATTTTAGGGTTAACCCACTTCTAATTTCTCCATTAAATTTATTATTGAAATAATTTATTTTTTAGTCACTTTGAATCATAATACACTCATTACTTCACTTTATTGTTTACCTTTTAAAATCTCTTAAACCACTTTGACTACTTTGACCTTTTGGGGCTTCTAGATGACATATGAGGGTATGCCAACTTCGTAAGGCCATAACTCTCAAACCGTGAGGAGTTACGTGATGTTCCACATACCACCAGAAATGAAATGACATGTAATATCCATATAGAATAGTATTATCTGAAAATATATCATAACTCATACTGTTATCCATCAAACAAACTTGGTTCCATTAACCAAACATGGGGTCTCCAACATCTCATGGCCATAACTCTCTAACCGTGAGGAGTTATGTGAAGTTACACATACCAATGGAAATGGAATGACAAGAACTATCCATCTAGGATAGTTTACCTAACAAATTCATTGTCCTTCATCTCATTATTCCACAATTAAGCATGGGTTCTCTTACTCCGCAAAGCGTCTTCCTGTGAGGGCTTTCACCATAAGGGGACCACTTTTGAGTTCATCCATATTTACTTCTTATAAACCATGACAAGACAATAATGAGTCATCTTTACATCAAACAATCTTGGGTCCATTACCCAAACCTTTTTGTTGCAGGGATTTCTTCAAGGGTTGACATCAATGACAACCAACCTTAATCAACAATATACTCAATAATATAACTCATTCATTCATGAAAAAAACAATAACAGGGAATTGTAAACAGTAGCAAGACCATGCATTGGATCAAATTTCCTCTATTATATTCATTCAAAATTAAATGGCTACAACTATGATAAACAACAAAAAAACTCAGCAACAACTAAATCACAACAAACTCCTACTAACTTGCATCCAACCTCATTCAGGCATACAAAACCTCTATTTATCTCAGAGGGTTCTTAGGGTCCCCTCCGACTACTTGTTTACTTGAAAGAAAAACCTAACTGCTACCTAAGGTATGTTACATTCAATACTAGGAGTGAAACTCCTAGATCACTCGTGATCATTCAGCTCCCAAGAGTTTGATCTTCTTCAATTTTCAATCATTTCAAAAAGATTTGCAGGAAACACCAAAATATAAGATTTTGAAATGATTCAAAGGCGTTGAGTTGTCTCTCTACGTGTGCTTGATGACGATTCTCTTGCATCATACTCCCCTAGAAAAAAATTCATGGACTCCTATCCATGAACTCCTACACTGATTTTCCATGCTTCTGGATATCAAATTTATTTTCCCAACTGACATCTTCTATCAGATGCCTCTTCCACTTGACCAAATATTCAAAATAGGTCTTCCTGCTGGTCTTCTTGCCAATCCTTTGATCAACGATATTCTCCATCTCTGGTTTTTCTTCTACATGCATATTCTTCTCCCACTAAATAGTCTCCCGATATTCTGATCTCTTTGTGTCATCTTCCTTGTAAGGATACAAGTATGATATGTTGAACATGGGTGATATGGCCACATCATCTGACAACTCAATTTCATAGGCATTTGCATCAAACTTCCTAAAGATTTTACATGGTCCTATCTTCTTCATCTTAAACTTGTTATATGTTCCCCTTGGGAACCTTTCTTTCCTGAGATGTGCCAGAACCTGATCTCCTACTTCAAATTGAATCTCTCTGCGATGTTGATCAACTCTGCACTTGTACTCTTGGCTAGAGTTCTGCAACTGTTCTCTGATCTCGCTATGGATCTTATGCATTTCTGCAGAAAAATCTTCTTCTCTGACACTTCTGATCTCACTATGTTCCAAGTCTCTAAACTCAGCTTCTCCTCTTGGCTACATTCCATACATAATTGGAATGATATTTTTCCAGATCTCTTGTTTAGTGAGTCAGTGTATGCAAATTCTTCTTGTGGGAGAATTTGATCCCACTAATTATGATGCTCAGTGAACAAAATCCTTGTTATTGGATAAATCTGTAAGTGCAGACACGAACCGATCTCCCTAGATCCACTTGGATCTAGAACAAAGCAAGACAGAACATGACTCTTTCCCTAGATTCTAACCATTGAATTAAATAGGAGGCAAGAATAAAGAACATACCTTATTATCGCTTCCTATGGTATTTTTTGCTCCCGCTTCACTCCAGTGCTCTCGTGTAGTCAAGACCAAGACAACACAAACCAACCAAAGTGAAGAAATCACAATCTATTCAACAGTCAATCTATGTATATGATCAAGGAATTATACAATAAAGTGGAATTAGCTTTATGGGAAAGGGACATGCTACTGTATCATATTAATGGAAAGTAAAGATTACAACTTAAGCCTTGATGTCACAAACTTCCTTTCGATGGCCCTTGGCTCCGACACACACACTTGCTCACTTGCATGAAGAAGATCAACTTTTTCGGATAAACTTGTTGGAGTCTCCAAGCTACTGTAGCTTCAGTCCTTCACACAATTCTTTCACCAATTCTCCAATGAATCTTGCTTAACCTTTTCCATGAGAATTCTCTCAATATATAGGAGAGAATGAATTAGTTACTTGGATAAGAATGATCCCAAAATATCAGGGAATCCAGTACTAGGATAACCATTCAAATGCCATCTCATCCTTCTAGAAGATTCCCTTCTAGAAGCATCGAGAATTCATCTTTTTCCTTGCTTTAGAAAGAGTTCGCACCCTAGTAGTTCAACACAGTGCGAAATTCCCGCACCCTGGCTTAAGGAATCCTACGAGAATCATGCATTCTCGCAGGAAAATATACTAGCAGCCTGCAAATAGTCTTCAAAAATGAGTTTTTTGGAAGAGATGAAAATAAATTTTTCTCAGGAGAAAGTTCTTATGAAGAGCCTGAGTACACCATCATCAATAAATCATCATGATGACCAAAATCATGGGTAACAGAATGCCCCCCAAAGTATGAGGTTGGAACCAGTGACAGCCGATAGACTTTGTAAGCTGCATGTGTGTGTCGGGAACTAGGAGCACACCTACTCAGAAACCTGCGAACAACCAAACATCTGCAGAATATCATATATATCAATTCTGAGGTAGGCATTCCCATACTTAGATCACAGACTAATGACATTATAGACATGGGTCATGGCCACCAATCATACACTGTGGATCCATGCCATCAAAATATAGCATAGCCACCAGAATACATTGTGGATCTATGCGAGCAATTTCAAATCAAGACGACATAGCCACGAGACATAGACAGTGGATCTATGTGTCACAAATTATACATATTCCATCGCAACCTGGATCAAAAAGATGATATCTAGGGTCTTCAATTTCGTAGCCCAAAGTACGAATCTAACCATGTGATTACATGTTTTGAAGTTGAACATGGCAGAAACCACTTGATTATCGGTCATTGATAAAACCGTTAACAAGTGCGAGGGAAATCACCATTGATGTCAATGACTCCTAAGAAACCCTAGTACAATCCATCAAGTGTGAATAAATGAGTTGAATTTGAACATCCGATGGAATCTTTCGATCATGGGTCAATGATGTAAACCTATTGTCGAAAGTGAGGAAACCTGCCATTGAGGCATGCAAGCTCCAAGGTACCAAATAATTTCTAAGTCTTGATTCTAGATAATGAGCTGAAGTCGACGGAAAAAAACTCGTCACAGGAGGGCCTTGATGTATCCCCCATCAATGACACGAAATGAGTAACATATTTTGAAGGTAAAACAAAGTATGATGTTAATTGGACTGGACACAGGGAAGGCCGACACAGAGAGAATGGAAAACTGCAGATGACCAACTCAATATAGGTTTCAGATGGACTTCTCTTGAACATATGAATGACACAACCAATGATTTGGCAGCATTGACTCAAAGACGACATAGGGAATGACCTTGTAGCAAATCGAATGAGAGACAAATGGATTTCCCAAACCGGCTTCAAATGATGAATAGGGGGTGTCATGTTCAAGAGCAACACTTACTACCAATCAATACGAAGATGAAAACATATCTCTTTCCCAAATTTTCCCCCACCATTTCTGGCGAGTACCTCTTTATTTTTATACAAGCTTGAGGAGGATAACATATTCTTGTTTATGTAAGCTCATCCTTTAGACGAGTCCCTCGGAGTATGTTTAACGAACCCTAAGAAGGAGTGGTTCGATCCCATCACGGGTCTATCAATGTTTGTTTAACGAGTCTAGAGATAGAAAACTTGAAGGTTTTTCATGAATATAGAGTTTGGAAAAACACTTAAAAGAGAACTCTCTCAGTTCCTTTTTCGTAAAATAGTCTGGATGAGACCGAAAAAAGAGATAAATTATCGCTCACCAAATGCTTACTTCAAATACTTTATCGAGCGTGAAAATAGCAAGGTCACTCGGCTATCTTTTCATGTTTAAAGAGTCTGAAAAGAGCTTAAAGAGGACTCAGGGGGGTTCCTTTTTCGTATAACCTTGTTGAGCCCGAAAAAGTGATAAAAGTATACTCGGTTACATTCTCATTGATTTACGATCATGAGAAAGAACAAAGACTAAGGTTGGTAACTTATTCTCATGTATTTACAAGCATGAGAAAGAATAAAGACTAAGCTCGGGATTGTTTTCATTTTTACGCAAGCTTTAAAACAAAACAAAACTATGCTTGGAATAGATTTTAATTTTTTACGCAAGCTTAAAAACTAAACAAAACTATGCTTGCACCTGGTTCCATTTTTACACAAGCTTGAACCAGAGGAAACTATGCTTGAGGTAGGTGGTTTCATTTTTACACAAGCCTGAACCATAGAAAACTATGCTTGAGACTTCCCAACACATAACACATGGATGGTTGGTACTACTTCCCAACGCATAACACATGGATGGTTGGTACTTAGCCCCCAACTTAAGAAACTAGCGGCTCAACTTCAGCATGAAGTCCAGAGGCTAGAAGTAAATGCCCCCCAAGCTTCATTTCATCCAACTGCAAAGGAGAATGAAATGAAGCTTCAAATACTAGATGAAGGACTTGAATCAAATAGAGAGGGGGAAAACTATTTCATTTTTTACCGAGCTTGACATAGAAACAAGAACTATGTTCATAACCTCTGTTTCATTTTTTAACGAGGTTGCTACAAAGACGCAAAAAACTGTCCTCAAATGTGGTTTCATTTTTTAACGAGCTTGAAATCAAAAAACCATGCTCAAAGACCTTTGTTTCATTTTTTAATGAGGTTGCCTCAAAGATGCAAAAACTATCCTCGGAGTCTCTCTTCTTGATCATGGATTCCAAGAGGACAATGCTCTCAAATGACACCATGTCAAGGGACAAAACTTGGTCATGGCTTCCAAGAGGTCTTCACTAGAAAGAAGAAACACACTCTGGAAGGACACCATGTCGAGGGTCGCGACAGAAGTAAAGAGATAATGATCTAACAATCCTATCAAAGAGATCACCATGTCAACTACTGGATCTAAGTCATCATAAGTTGAAACCATGGGCGACAATGCCACATAATTGACCTGTGGCAGGGGCAATACTGTCTGCATATAAGAACCATTCAGGGAGGCAATCCAGGCGGGGTCAATGAATGAAAGTTGATCAACAGTCACAACCCATCCATTGTGAGGGAAAGATATCACACGAAAAAGAGTAGACACAATAGCTTTCATGGCATAGACATAATCTCGCCCAAGGAGTAAAGAAAAATCCAAGGGGTCTTGGACTACCATGACATCAATAAAGACAGTTTTTCCTTCCAAAGTTACAGGAAACTAAGGAAGGGTCCCTAAAGGTTGACTAGTTCTTCTATTAAAAGCTAATATATTATGCATAACCGACGCAAGTGGAGGACAACCCAAAGCTTGTCAAGCAAAAGAGGACAAAATACTAACAGATGAACCTTCATCTATCAGTGTCTGAGGAACGTCTCGACCACAAACCTGTACTGTAATCTGGGAAGGAATGTGGGAGGGAAGACGAGGTCCAGTTCGCACACCCCAATAAAAATGGATGGCCTCATTACTTGGAGGGGCTTCCATGGGAGAAGGTGGAATAGCCCCTAGCACGGTAGAGTCTGTATCAACGAGAAAAATGTGGGAAGTATCGAGTTTACTCTCGAGTGAGAGAGTAGGATCGACTGATGATGAGATCAGATCGATCACTTGGGTTTCATTCTCCAAAGGGAGAATGGGGTCGACAGGTGTAAACGGATTGACCACTTGGGTGACACTCTCTAACGGGAGAGTGGGATCTACCGAGGATGGGATCGGATCGACCTCTTTAGTTTCTCTCTCTGAGGGGAGAACGAGATTGACTGAGGATGGTATTGGATCAACCACTTTGTCAACTGGTTCAACTAAGGATGTGACCAGATTGACGACATGATCAACCAGATTGACTGGTGAAGGGACCAGAGTGATCATTCCATCAACTACAGGTGGGTTGAGAGAAAGCTTGAGATAAGCGGCTGGAAGTTGAGGCTGTGAAACAATCATGTTTTCCAGTAATTTTGAGGCTTTATCCATATGATGGCAAAGATGAGTTAGATGACTCCCTTTGCATAACATACATGGGAACTTGACTCTACTTTTCTTCTTCCCAACCGTATCGTGACTAGTCGACGGGAAGTCATCAACATGTTGTTCAAAGGCTGACGATATGGGTTGGTGAGGTTGTGTAGACCATACTTCTATAACCTTGGGTAGACCAGGTCAATCCTTGAGAAGATGGCTACCCTTACAAAGCCTGCAAGGGTACTTGGGCTTACGGGTTTTTTGGGTGATCTTGACATCATCAACACTCCCAACACGATTAACAGTAACTAGTTGTTTTCCAACATGTTTGACAGTGGTTGGAGGTTTTAAACCTTGTTTATCTTTATTTTCTTCTTCTTCTTATTCACCGAGTTACTAGCTTCAGAACTTTCACTTGATGAAGAAGATGAATCAGGAGGAGACCTCGCAAGTGAAGAAGGTGAAGAATACCTTACTAGTGAAGAAGGTGAAGGATCAACATGAGGTTGATGCTCTTGGTGGAAATGCTTGTGACTGAAGCACTAATCCAATAGTGAGATCAGGAAGGCTCAAAGTAGCGATGTGAGGAGGACGAATTTTTCCATAAGAAGGAAAAACAAAAGGTTCCCCTGAAGCAAAGGTTCCTTCATTGGTCATTTCGGGAACTGACGCCACGAAATAAATCCAACCTAGAGTTTGCTAAGGAAAATAAACAACACACATTAAAAATCTAGGAAGCAAGCAAACAAACAAAACCTTCTCACAATGAGCACACTAATTGGTGATGAAATCCAACGTCGCGGGAACAAAGTAAGAAGGGTCTAAGATAGAGTGGGTGGAAAAGTTACGTTGACGACCTGCTTAACGGCATTACACCCTGGTGCAAGATCCCACACATAATCATGGGTATACCCTCCAAGGAGCCCGAGTGAGTTTGGCCAACGTTGATTCGAGGTATTGTGAAGACTTTCCCCTCCACAGTCACCTCGGGTAACAAAACCTAGAAAGATAGGCCACTAAGGTTACCACCAACAACAATGAAGCCTGGGGGAATAGTCGATAGTCTGATCCACACGCAAGGGCAGGGTATCTAGCCCAAAATCAACTCAAACGGCTTCCACTCATCATTGTGGGTATACCTCCGAGTGATCCCCATAATACGTGCAATCTCTACACCAAGACCAACAAAGCAGGGTGAGTAACTCTGCTAGTCTCAATGCAACCTCATGATTGACCCTTGTGTTAGAAGGGCTTCCCAAGACAAAATGTAATAAGTGGATTTAAACGCTCACTAACTCAAGATTCTATGTTTGTTTGCAACTTTGGAAAGTTATCTTTCACACCTATTCCAAAGCCCTACAACTAATCTAATGTAGGTTTGCTACCACAAAAGATAAAAATGTCTAATCAATTTTTATAAGCACTTTATTTTATGGTTGTTGTTACTCAAAAGGAAGATGGCATGAACAATATGGTGTTTTGACCGACTCGAAATTTATGCAAAGAGATGAAAGTGCAATCTTTTCATTTCGATGGCCCTTGGCTCCGACACACACACTTGCTCACTTGCATGAAGAATATCAACTCTTTTGGATAAACTTGCTGGAGTCTCCAAGCTGTTGTAGCTTCAGTCCTTCACATAATTCTTTCACCAATTCTCCAATAAATCTTGCTTAACCTTTTCCATGAGAATTCCCTCAATATATAGGAGAGAATGAATTAGTTACTTGGATAAGAAGGATCCCAAAATATCAGGGAATCCAGTACTAGGATAACCATTCAAATGCCATCTCATCGTTCTAGAATATTCCCTTCTAGAAGCATCGAGAATTCATCTTTTTCCTTGCTTTAGAAAGAGTTCGCACCCTAGTAGTTCAACACAGTGCGAACTTCTCGCACCCTGGCTTAAGGCAGCTTGCAAGAATCATGTATTCTCGTAGGAAAATATACTAGCAGCCTGTGAACAGTCTTCAAAAATGATTTTTTTGGAAGAGATGAAAATAACTTTTTCTCAGGAGAAAGTTCTTATGAAGAGCCTAAGTACACCATCATCAATACATCATCATGATGACCAAAATCATGGGTAACACTCCTAAATAAGTTTCCCAAACTTTTTTTCACCACCTCAATTTGTACATCTATCTGAGGGTGATGAGCTGAGCTAAAGGACAAATCTGTCCCCAACTTCCTTGAAAAATAAATTTGCAACATGTGTTGCATCACTATTCTTCTGGCATGGGATAAAGTGTGCCATGTTTGAAAATCTATCCACTACCACAAATATGGAATCACATCCTCTTTGTGTTCTTGGTACTCCCAACACAAAATCCATGCTTATTGCATCCCAAGGCCTCTCTAGTATTGGAAGTGTTTGATACAATCCAGTGTTATGTCTTTTTCCTTTTGCATGTTGGCATATTCTACATCTGTTCACAAACTTTATCGTTTTTGTTCTCGTACCTGGCCAATAGTATGAACTACTCAACTGTGAAAATGTTTTACCATGGTCGAAATGTCCAGCCAATCCTCCACTATGCTTTTCCTTCAAAAGGTTATCCCTCATTGATCATTTTGGTATGCACAATTGATTTCCGTTGAACAACAATCCCTCTTGAATCATATACTTTTTCCACTAGCTCATGTCTCTCAGCACATGATTTGCACATGCTTCATATGCTTCCTTGAAATATGGATCATCACTGTACATTTCCCTAAGGTGTTCAAACCCTAAGGTGTTCACCTGAAACTCTTGCAGAATCAAACATCTCCTGCTCAATGCATTGAAAACTTTGTTAGAATTTCCTAAAATATGTTTTATGAAAAAAGTAAAATTTTGCATAAACTCAATCCACTTTGCATGTCTCCGATTCAATTTTTCATGTCTGGTTATGAATTGTAAATCTTGGTTATCGCTATACAAGAAAAAATCCTTTGGAACAAGGTAGTGCCTCCATTTCTTCAAGCCTTGAATTATAGCATAAAATTCTTTATCATATGTTGAGTACTTCCTCTTAGTCTCATTCAGCTTCTCACTGAAATATGCAACTGGTTTATTATCCTAGCTCAAGACTGCTCCAATTGCAACTCCACTTGCATGACATCTCACTTAAAATGTCTTTCCAAAATTTGGTAAGACCAGAATTGGTCATTCTGTTATCTTCTCCTTCAATATATTGAATCTCCTCTCAACCTCCTCTGTCCATTTAAAATACTTGTGCCTCTTCTTCACTGTATCCATCATTGGTGCACAAATTCCACTAAATTTTTTTATGAACTTCTTATAGAAACTTGCTAATCTATGGAATATTCTCACTTCAAACATACTCCTTGGTGATGACCATTATTTGATCGCTTTCACCTTCTCTAGATCCATCTTCAATTCATTTGAAGATATCACAAAACCCAAGTAAATGAGTTATTTCTTCATAAAGGAGGACTTCTTCATATTTATCAATTGATTCTCCTATTGTAGTCTCCTCACGACTAAGGCCATATGTATCAAATGTTCCTCTTTAGTCCTGCTAAAGACCAATATATCATCCAGATATACAACCACAAACTTGCCAATGAAATCTTTCAGTATTTCATTCTTCAACCTCATAAAAGTACTTGGGGCATTTGTTAAGCCAAATGGAATAACAAGCCACTCATGCAATCCTTCATTTGTCTTAAAGGTTGTTTTCCACTCATCACCTTCTCTCATCCTTATCTAGTGATATCCACTTTTCAAATATATCTTAGAAAATAAATTTTCTCCACTTAAACAATCCATTAAGTCATCCATCCTTGGAAAAGGAAATCTATATCTGATGGTGATATTGTTTATGGCTCTCGAGTCTGTACACATTCTCCATCCTCCATCCTTCTTTGGACTCAACACATTTGGTACTGTGCATGGACTCAAGCTTTCTCTGACCAAACCCTTATCTAACAATTCTTGGACTTGGTTCTTTACCTCCTCATTCTCTTGAGGTGTCAATATGTATGCTACTTTGTTTGGCTCTTCAACATCAGTGATGCAGAGAGTGAAGAAGTAGAAGTAGAAGTCGAAGAAGATGTAGGGTAAAATGTTGGCAAGGAACGCTTGATAAGAGTGGTTGTTAAATTGGGAGCTAGAGCCAAAGTAGACATCCCAACTTTGGGCTTTGAGGATATCAAATTATGAACACTCGTTTTCTCCCGGAGTGTTTTCACCCAGGTTTCACGGATCTCTCCCATGTGTCCTTCTAAATCAGGCAGCTACGATTTACTTTGGATCTTCGAGGTTCAAGAGTTTCAAATCCTAAACTGAAACCCTCGAAGGGATTTTTCCCCGAAGTCTCAGATCGACAGTCCCATAGACTTCAATCGAATGGACGATCCAGATCAATCCTTTCATCTTCAATGATTTCTATTGATCGTCTACATGACACAACTCCTTGTGTATTTCGTCACCGAAATGTCAACCAAGTTCTCCTCCCAAATAGCTTCTCCTCTAAACCGAATGATGGTCCGCTCTTTGGAAATTTCACTTACTCCTTGTCCACAAAACTCCCAAAGTTCTTTCATTCTATAATTATGGATCTTGCACCACCTGTCCTTTTGGATGATGGATGCTCCCTGGTGTCTTCAATACTTCGGCGAATCCTCACTTCTATATGCATGCAGATGCTTAACGCTTGTGCGCTTTACCCAGATCCAACGGTCTCGAATGGTGCCACTCCCTCCTGGATGGATCTTAGTCGGTGACTTGTGAAACCTTCAGAACTTCCCTCCCTTTGAATATTTCTCCCGTTATCTCTCTTGAGCTTTCTCTCCTTCTACTCCTTTAAATCCTTAAAGAGTTACTTTGAAACTTAGTCAAATTTCGGATCTATGCACTCCTTGCAACAAATTCTTACGCAAGACTTAATTTCTTGCATAGGACCGTGCACCCCTTACAGTAGTCACTTTTCACTCCTTGCAAAGGAAATTTTACGCTATCTCTTCTGAGCTTCTTAGTCGAAACAAACTATGTCAATGCACTCCTTGCGGACTGTATGCACACCTTGCATGAACTCAATGAAAAGAACAATTGAAAATTATCTAAACACTTCACAATGTCATATACTCAATAATATAACTCATTCATTCATGAAAACAACAATAACAAGGAATTGTAAATAGTAGCAAGACCATGCATTGGATCAAATTTCCTTTGTTATATTCATTCAAAAGTAAATGGCTACAACTATGATAAACAAAAACAAAACTCAACAATAACTAAATCACAACAAACTCCTACTAACTTACAACCAACCTCATTCAGGCATACAAAACCTCTATTTATCTCAGAGGGTTCTTAGGGTCCATGTTGTGGGTGGGAAATCCCTCCTACGGACTAGAACTAAGGGTTTTATCATGCATGAAAAAATGACCTAAAGATTCTTAATTTTTACCATCAACCCATGCCTAGACCCCCATTACTCATATGTAAATACAAGGCTCAAGAGATTAAGTTGACGTACCTTATTCTTCGTGTTTGATGTCGATCCCTTTTCACACTTGGTCATTCTTTGACTGCAACTCTCCTCCAATGCTGACCTGCATTCACTAAAGACAAATAAATAACTCCACGTGCATTTGATCTATGAACTAATGTGTTAGTGATTTAATCAATCATACAATCAATATTCCAATAATGACAATCTCATATGGCGGAACGGGAAAAACAATTCTTTTATTAACTTCACAATGATACCTTACAATGATAAAGTCGGCTACTACTCCTTGATCTTGGTCCTGGGCTCTTCTTCCATTGTATTCCAACTGCTTTTCTCTATACTTCTCTTTGCACAAGTATGGCTAAAGGTTGGGACAAAGGGAATGCTCAATCGGGTATAGTTTATTTACTATGATTCTCCTCTTCCAAATGGGACCCCGAACCCTTTTTTTATAGGCTAGAAGAAGCTAGGTATTTGGTCAAATTTCTGGCCATGCATGGCCGAAAGGTTTAGTTAACTTACCCAAAGCTATGTGTTCCGTCAACAACTTTCATTTTTTCGTGCTTTTGTAGGTACACACGGGTTGTCTTGGGTCAATTAGCATGTACACGCGTGTAGTAATGTAGCAGGGTGTGTGGGCCTTTATAAAAAGGATTTTTAAGAAGAGTTGTTCAACAGTGTTTTGGAAAAGAAGGAATCTGAGATGGCCTGATGCCAGGAAATCATTTCTGGTGAAAATTAGGGTTATAACAGATGCCCCCTAATGTGTGAGGTCAGAAGAGCATCTGATGTCCGAAATACATTAACAATATTCAACGATGTGCCAAACAAGTGAGCCTAGGGACTAGAAATCGGGAGGTGTCGTCTGCAAAATAATAATTGTCTCACCCAGGCGAGCATACCCATGCTCGGGATAAAATAAAATCATGGCTACCAATCAAATACATTGTAGATCCATGTCATATAACTATATAAAGTGTAGCCGTGAGTAATACACAATGAAGATACATCTCAAAATCAAAAAGATATATGTGTAGAGTATCCATCTTCTAGAAGTTGATAAGGCCTAATGCTTGGAGATGAGGTCTTTAGAGCTCGAGCAACAACTTCAAAACCTTCAAAACTCGGGTAGGGGTGTAATATGAGTGTACAACTTCACTACGCAGAGGCCTTCGACGGCTCGTCGATCATGGACTATAGAATCTTGATGATCATACTGAAGTCTTCAATGATTTCAAACAAAGACTTGATTGGACATTCAGGATGGTCGGGCATGAGGGAAAGAGACAAACTGCAGAGGGGCTGACTCAGGCTTGGTAAAAAAATCCCTTGGACAATAGCACGACAAATGATGAGACTCAGGAAGCATGGCTTTAACATAAGTTTACAAGAAAGGAGGCAATGCAAACTCTCCATATGTTTGGAAGAATAACCAAATGGAGGACACAACTCAATGTAGTGGGAACAACTTCCTAGGGTCATATTAAATCCCAGGGTTTTACGAACAAACTGAAAGATGTTCTTTATCCAAGGGCAAATAATTATGCTGCCAATACAAAGAAAATACTTTTCCCTTCCTCTTTTTGGGGTATATTTGATTTTTTTGTCTTTTTCAATAATTTTGAAAAAAGAATAAAAGAATGTTACGTTACAAAGGAGGGATGACTGTTGCAAACATACAAGTTCGAGGTGCAAGGACAAGACTGATGTTCAAAGTAAGGACACTCGAGAAATCCCTCCTGGGGCCAAAGGTGTCAGGATGCAGAGGCAAAGTGCTACAGGGCTTGTGTATAAGGCATGCTTCAAATGGTTCAGTTGAGAGCAACATGGAGCCGACATTAGACCAAAGACGCAGGTATGCAAATGTGGTTAACAAAACACACAATGGTAATGTCATTCGATGTAAGTTTAACGATCCCAGAGAAGGTAAGATCGACGGATTTTCATATCTAGAGAGTCTGCAAAACATAAAAGGAGACTCCATTGGGGTACCTTTTTCGAAGGTTGTATAGTCGATTCGAAAAAGGGGGAAACTAGCACTGACAAGACGTCTATTCAAAACCATTTTAATGAGTGTGATAAAGACAAGTACACTCAACCATTTTTTCATTTTTAAGGAGTCTAAAAAAAGATTAACTATGGACTTCGTAAGGAATGTTCTTCTGGATCATTTTAACGAGTGTGAAAGAATAAGGTCACTTGGCGATCTTTTCAATTTTAGGGAGTCTAAAAAGAGCTTAACTATGGACTCTGTGGGGGTTCTGTTTTCGTAAATTTAGTCCCTCAATCCCGAAAAAGGGTTAAAATTATACCTGAGAGTACTCTTCTAGAGAATTGAAGTTCCCAAGAGTATAACTTTGTTCGTACAGTTGACCGTCCAGATTGAAAAAGGGGTAAAATACCATTGGATAGACGTGACTTCAAATTTTAGTTTAACAAGTGTGAAAGGCCACAAGATCGCTCGACAATCTTTTCATGTTTAGAGGGTCTGAAAAGGGCTTAAAAGAAGACCCATGGGGGCTATGTCTCATGTATGCAACTGGTTCAGGTAGAGCCCACTGCTAGGCTCAGACTAAGAGTCTCTTCGATAGTCAATTTGGAAAGTCTCCCAAAATGGAAGAAAACACAAACCACGGTGTAAGTCCTCTCACGGTATAGAAAATGTAGTCATGGATTCAAGGATAGCCTCATCTAAAGGCAATTCAAAATCTGATAAATCACGCAAACGAGGGTCGACAGTCCCAAAGGGTGAACTAAACTAAGCATACTCCATATGACGATGGAAGTTCTGGCCAGGACTGGCAGAGTCTATCAACGAAGAATCATGAGCACGAGGGATTGAGGATCTACAAACAATGAGATCAGACTCAGAAGGATACTCAAGCCCACTTGGACCAAGAGAGGGAAGCAAGGCCTCCCATGTCCCCATTGGATAAACCAATGGATCAATTGTTAAGACCAATTGTCGAGAGGGACCACATGATTGCACTGGTTCCTGCTCAGAAGAAATTGAACACCGAGGATAAGATGCCACATAATTAACCTGTGGTGGGGTAGAGTGTACATAAACGCTAGGAACATATAAAGGGGTAGTCTGAAATAATGTTGAATTAGGATGGTGATTATCATATGCCAGCTGGTCGATAGTGATAATGCTTCCATTGTGAGGGAAATGAATCACCTGAAAGAGCATAGACACTACAACATTCATAGCATATACATAATCACGCCCGAGAGGCATATTGAAATCTAACGGACCTTGCACCACTATAACATCAACAAGGATAGTCTTCCCACCTAATGAGATAGGAAACTGAGGAAGAATCCCCAAATATTCACTAGGACATCTATCAAAAGCCAATAGCTCATGCGAAGTAGACACAAGCTTGGGAGATCCCAAGACTTTCCAAACCAAGGAGGATAAAATACTTGCAGAGGCTCCCTCATCCACAATACATCAATAAATGATTGTTGAATTAACTTCAACCCTTATTTGAAAATGTGCGGCAGAAGGAAGACGAGGCTCAACAAGGTCATTCCAATCAAAGGAAACCATCATAGGGCTTGGAGGGGGTGTTCTTGGAATGAGCGGAATGCCCCCTTGTTATGAAAGTATTGAACTAGAAATGCTAAAAACATAGTCAGTAGACACGTCACTCCCCAAAAGAAGAGTGGGATCATCCGATGACTGCATTGGCATGACCACTTTCACAACCAATGGTTGAATAGGTTGTGGGACTACATGGTCTAAAGGAACCTCACCCCGCAAAAGAGGAGTGGGATCATCTGATGACTGCATCGGCATGACCACTTTTGCAACCAATGGATGAATAGGCTACAAGAATACATGGTCTAAAGGCACCTCACCCCCCAAAAGAGGAGTGGGATCAACCAATGACTGCATCAACATGACCACTTTCTCAGCCAATGGATGAATAGGCTGAGAGACTACATGGTCTAAAGGCACCTCACCCCTCAAAAGAGGAGTGGGATTAGTCAATGACTGCATTAGCGTGACCACTTTCTGAACCAATGGTTGAATAGACGGCGAGGAAACCTCAAAAGACTCAGAATCAGAAGAGCTTGCAGACAGGGACCACAATCTTTGTACCTCTGGAATTCCAGGGCACAAATGAGTAAGGTGATCTCCCTTGCAAATATTACAAGGAAACTTAGGCTTACATCCTATCCGTTTAGGTTTCTCAAAAGAATTAATACCCCCAGCATGAATAGCAGTGGTTGGTTGCACATCTCCAACATGACTTGCATAGATTAGTGATGGGTTGATAACATGACTTGCAGAGGCTACAGACCTATTTCCAGTATGACTAGTAGTGACTAGACTTTTTCCCCCAGCATGACATGCATACGGTGAGTGTGTGCCCCTAGCATAACTTGCAGAGGTTGGGTCCTAGTCTTCAACGTGACTTGTAGAGGTTGACTACCTATCTCCAACATGACTCGCAGAGGTTGGTGATTTCTTCTTCCTATTCTTCTCTTTCTATTATGTTTAGACTTCTAGTTACTAGTAACTGTACTTTCACCATAGGTGGGAGAAGGAGGAGGAGAAGACTTTGATGATGAAGAAACATCAACAGGGTGCTCATGACTTAATGTGCTTAACTGAGAAGTGTCAATAGCATTTGGGACATTTGGAATGGTACCCAACCAAACCGGTAATCCCACATTCAACCCAAGAATGTACAAAGTGGCCATCAAAGGGACACCAACATTTCCAAAGAAGGGAAAAGCACAAGAATCCCCTTGTGAAGGGGTTCCTTGGTTGTTATGGTCGAGAAAATTAGCCATGAATATCCTATGCATAGGTTCTCCCCTTGCGGGATTGTTCAAGTCCGTAAAAGTCTCATGCACTGACTCTGGCAAACCAGTGTTATCAAAACAACACCTATAAAGAGGCGGCTCCACATTTCTAAGCAGAAGACCAAAAAGTCCTCATGACCGGTAGAGTGGATGGTCTACCACCCTAGGTCAGAGACCCAAAGCCATGACTGACTAACTCACTATGGAAAACTAGGGAGCACAGAGCACACACTAAAAGTTCCTAAAGGAAAATCAAGCAAATGACTAACTCGTTGGAAGAACAGTTACAACAACCAACACTAGAGAAACTTACCGGTGCAAGTGCAACTCGAACACGGAAGCACCCTCTAGGTATACTCTGCAAAGAATGGCCCGATGTCTATCCTAGGTACCGTGGTATACCCCCGTAGTCACCTGTGTATGTCTCTAGAAAATATAGGCAACTAGGTCGCCAGCACGCGAACAGTCACCAGGCGGGTATAGTCGAAAGTCGGGTAGACCACAATGAGTAGGGTATCGAGCCTAAAACTTGTCAAGGGTATCAAAGGCAAGTGGTACAGAAGACGAATGAGAACCTTGAATAGATTCGAGACCCAAAAAGCTCTGTGGCAAATGAAATCAACGGAATCCCAAGACAATCCCTCTATATGTGGTCTCCACTATGATTGGTCCAGCTTTGGAGGGGTTATCTCCACTACCTTTTTGCACACGAACTCGTGTTTAGACCCTATGTTAGAGGGGGTTCCCAGATAACTTTCATGATACTGGACTTTGACACTCCCTATCTAATCCAGGGGATCAAATTTTTCTCAAAATTCAAAGTGCTCGGAATTGCTTCAATTCGAACGGGAGCGTAGGCCTCATCGTCACAAACCCAACGCAACTCATTTGGGTTCAAATGGATGTCGAATGAGAGAGATATCACGTTCTTTTCAAAATGACAAACAGGCAAAAACAATGTGTTGACTATACAGTCTATATGGATGTTGACGTGGCAAACCGTACGACACATGGCAGAGCCATACGACACATGGTAGGGTCATACGACATGTGGCAGATGTTGGTTGGCAGTCGTGTGGATGAGTTGGCGTATGACACGTGTCATTGGTGGTGAATGGAATGCTGACACATGGCCCAATCAATGGACGCCATGTGTCACCTTGGAATTGGTTTAAAATTTATGTTGTTGGATGGATTTGACCCCACGACCTCTGGGCAGGGGAAAATCTTTGGGAAGGGCTGCCCAACCGGTGCGCCACCCACATGGTTCTTAACATTAAACCTTTTAAAAATTATTTAAATTTGAATAGTTTTGAAATGGGCACAGTTCGAGTTGAGGCTTATCCCCGACCCCCGGTCATGTGTGTATACAATATAACCACCGGTGCGCACCTCCGACCCGTTACCATATGGTTTTAAATGTGGCCCTTTTTATATATGTGCACGGTCATATGGTGGCCCATGTGCCCACGACCTTGGCGGTTAGGGGCTAGGCGCGTAACCATCCTACAGTTCACACCGTTTGTGCGGTTGCACTCGGTGCTAAGTTTTAACACATATATGCGCGTGGGGGCTAGGTTGAGGAGCAAGAGGTGCATTTTGGCGATCCAGAGACAACAAGTTTGAAGGGGAACTTCCAGGAAGCCTATCTTCTTCAATTTTTGGCCAAACGAGGTGCCGAAAAAGCCCAGCTAGGGGTTTTTAGACATTCTGAAGCCATTGGAGCCATAATTTTGGCATTTTGAGCATTGTAAAGCACATATTTGATCACTTTGAGAAAATAATACAAAATATCCATTGGAAGATGGACCAGGATATGTATCCCAAGAGAGGGGTGAACTCCTTTATCATTTGCTATGTTATGTGTTTTCTGTTCACTGTTATTTTTTGTTGTTTATATGCATATTAAATGTGTAATTTATATAAAAGTTGTGTTTGCAAAATTGATCCATTTGCATAAGAACACTTGAATTAAATCTTGCAAATATTTTCAAGAGTACAAGTCTTCATCATTTTTAGATCAAGTTGGTATCAGAGCATAGGTTTTTGAAGACTTGATTATTTGCAAGTGTTTTGTTTTCTAATGCTTACAAGGTTGAAACTCACAAGAGGAGAAGGTCAACTTGTAGAGCCAAGTCCTCATCCTTCAAGAAGAAATATTATATCATCACCGCAAGCTTCAAGGAGGCATTCACCAAGTATGGCTCATGAAGAGAGTCATGAACATATTCCTATAGAAGATGAAGATCTCAGAAAGGCTTTCATGGAAATGAGAGAAATG
>ML781068.1:250886-261333 GCA_009831015.1 Picea engelmannii
ATAAAGGAAGGACCTGGCAATTTCTCTGGTGGACGTAGCCCACACTGGGTGAACCACGTAAATCTGTGTCTCTCTTGTATTGTGTGTCTTCTGTGTTTTGTTTCTACATTTGTTTTATTTTATTGCTCCACGGTCCTATTTTTATAACACTACCAACCCCTAGGAGGAATCATCCCAACATTTATTTGTGGAGTATATATTCATGAAGGAGGTTTGGTCACTGGTTTTAGACAACCTCAAGCAAAGGTTCAACTAGCATTGTTTATATATTTTTTCCCATTGCTGGAGAAGATACCAAGGAAGTTTTAAACAAAAATCCAATTTTAAGAGGATTTGGGAAGCCCTCCCAATGTATATCTACCAGTGCATTTAGTTATCTCGAAAAAAAGCCTTCTTTCAGGAAGAAAAGAAACTCCCCAAGCATGCGACCTCTAAATCCATTTCCTTATTGATTGAATACATGCATGATAGAATGAAAGGAATGGATCATGTTTTAGATGCATGCGAACAGATTTGGATGGATAAGTTTAAATTGGGGCCACCATTGCTTCATGATAAAAAACAAGGCAAAAAAACTCTAAAATGAGCTATAAGGTTATCCAATACTGAACTCAAAGAGTGGTTATATCGGCAACAATCTCATATCCTTTCCTTTGACGGGGCATCCAAGAATAACCCAGGGGCAGTAGGTCCAGGGGGGAAAATATGTAATCTCGAAGGAAATCCCTTGATTTAGTTTTGTGGGGCCTTGGGAATGTTATAAACAAATATATTGAATCTTATGCCTTGTGGAAAGGTCTTAAGCTCACTGAGGCCAATGGTTTCGAGAATATCATCATATTGGGGGATTATATGATTGTGATTCGAGCTATCATTAACCAATCTAACCTTGAGACTAAATCCATCCCTAAAGTGTTTTCTCGCACTATAAGTCTTCTTGTTGGTTTTGAGTAAAAGGTCTTTCACATTTTGCATGAGCATAACAACTTCATAGATGATTGTGCTAATCATGGAACAAATCTGGGAGAAGGTGTAATTGAAGTTAATGGGGTTTGTGATTTTCTTCATCTACCTTAATCTATGGGTATGCATCCAAGTGTTATGTATAGATGAAAATCGGTTCCTTGGTCTCCACGTTATTTCGGTTGTCCATCAAACTTTGCACACTTTCGAGTTAATTAATTCATAACAATGACTATGTGTGAACCTTAATACTTTGGGAGAATGGTTGGTGCTCTAGTTTTCACCATGTGTGGCTTACCCCTATGTGGTTTGTATAAGTTTCAATTTGGTTCTTTGAAATTTTATTAGAGCAAGCTGGTGGGCATCATCGATGGTTTTTGTTCATTGTGGTATGTTAGCTCTCTATAGACTAGTCTTTCTCTGGTTTCCTAGTTGATTTATTTTAATTCCATCCCAAAAATATGGTATAAACTATAGGTTTTAAATTATGTCACATATTCTTTGCATCCTGGGTTATCATTTGCATTGTCTAAATTTGATTTTGGGTTGATTCCCTTTGAGGATTTTCTCCAAATTTTAGTTTTTTGGGATGAAAAAGTCAAAGGTGGTGGAAGGCATTTACGTTCCATTATTTCATCTTCTACGGGTTTTTTCCCTCTTGGTTTGAATGCCCTTATCTCTACTACTCTAGGGTCCTTGTCGGTGTTCGTTCGTATAATAGAGGTTTGCATTTGGTGATTTTTCTTGTAGCAACTATCATCTCCTTCAAAATTCCATACATAATTAGGAGCTTGGGTCTTGGTCCTGGTTCTCTCACCAGTCTCTCTCTATGTTCTGAAAATCCTCTATGCAAGGTAGTTTATTTTTATATGGAGTCCAATCCTCCCCATGGGTATTCGATTCCTCCCAATTAGTGAAAAATCCTTGTGGTAACTAGTCTCTGGTATGGGGGTAATTATTCTTTCTCAAGGGATCCTGTAGCTTATCTTGTTCCATTATTTTGGTTCTGATCTAGATTTATGAGTGGAATGAAATGAATAGAAAAATGAATACAATAACATAGGCATAAGAAGAAAAACAATATATGTCCAGTGAACAATAACTTATATTGAATAAATAAAATAGGTTGAAACTGTAAAACAACAGAACTGAAAACAACTTTCTCTAATGGTGGTAGCTATCTTGAAGAAGATATGTGGCTACTATGTGCATCCATCTGAGAAGAATGATTACAATGAGGATCCAAAGGCCTTTTTAACATTACTCACGAATTCCAAAACCCTAGAACTCCAAAAACCTAACCCTAGGAGATGAAAGACCAATATTTATGTGGGCTCGATGGGTAAGTTGGTACCTCAACTTCCTGGGGTCGTAAATTTTGCATATAACCTCTTTTTTAGGCACATGATATCCTGTTGGAAAGGTATTTTCGAGAACTACACATTATTCCATCAAAATCCGACTATGTCTATAGTTTGACTATGGAAAGACAAAAAAAGGTTGTTTAGGGCCCCAAAACGACCCTGGAAGTACAAAAAGATGTACTGACTTGAAAAATTCCAAAATAAGCCATTTGGATTAGGTGGGCGGCCCCCAATCCCCACCTGGAAGCTGTGTAGGGAGTCAGACAACCCCGAAAGTGTAGAACCCACAATTACAAATAATTATAGAAGAACTTGTTGAACTAAAAATTGTCAGTTGGAATAGGTGGGTGGCCACCAATATCCACCTGGATCAGTCCTGTCCCCTTAGGAAGTAATGGTCTCCATTGCATTGAGTACCCCCATCATGTGAGAAAATTTATGTTGAATTTGGTTCCAGGTGAGCCACTTTCCTTGGTGCAAGAGCTTCCTTGCCTTAACAACCCGATAAAGTTGGATCCTCTATTGGCAAGTGCCCTTGACCTATGTGTCCACTATATAATCAGTGGATGCATGTTCCATGCAATCAGGGTTGAGCTTTGTTGGTGTCAATTGTTCTGCAATCTTCAGGGTGTCCAATAATGGTGGAAAATATGGATGGAGGAGGTCCACATTGAACACTAGGTGCAGGGAAATGAAGGGGGGAGTGTTGAGCTCAAAAGCATTGTCACCCATAACCTTGGTGATGGTGTAAGGCCCATAGGGAAGTGGATGAAGCTTACAATGGGGCCCTGTAAGGTGTTTGTTCTACAAAGGTATCTAGACCTTGTCTCCCACCTGAAACTTTTGCGGTACCCGGTGTTGATCATGGATCTTCTTGTACTTAGCATTGGATTTCTAAAAAATCTCAAGGACCTATTGGTAGATGTGCTAAATCTGCTCAATGAATCTGGTGGCTTTGTTGGCCTCAGACTGAACATGGGAAGAATCTATCTGTGTGGTTACAAGAGGTAGTGCAACATCAATGGGACCTAAGGGTTGGAATCCTAGCCCCACTTGAAAGGGGCTATGACCGGTGGGGCTATGGAGAGCCCTATTGTAATTGTGCTTAAAATAGGGAAGACTCCCATCCCATGTACATATATTCTTAGAGTTATACATGTGCAGGATGTGCACAATCATCCGATTGACGACCTCTATTTAGCCATCAGTTTGAGGGTGGAAGGAAGTGGATTTAATGAGCTTGGTGTCCAAAAGTGACCAGAGACTCAACCAAAATTTGCTAAGGAACTTGTTGTCCTGATCAAAGATGATGGTCTGTGGTATCCCAAAATGGACCCACAATCATTCAAAGAAGAGCTTGGAAGTATATTCCGTTGTGATGCTCTTCTTGCCGGCTATGAAAATGGCCATCTTCAAAAATCAATCAACCACCACAAATATGTAATCATTGCCTTTCTTGCTGGATGGAAGGCCATACATGTAATCCATCGATATGGATTCCCAAGGCCTCTCAAGATTAGGAAGAGGGGTGTATAATCCTTTCTTCTTGATGGTTTGATTAGCAATGGCATGAGAAGTGCAAGATCTTATATACTTGTTGATGTCCTGTCGAATTTTTGTCCAAAAAAAATGTTTCTGTAGAACAACCACAATTTTCTCCATGCCAAAATGTGTTGTCATCCGACTGTAGTGAGCCTCCTAAATCACATTTGCATGCTCGCTTGAAGGAACATAGATATGGCCTAGATGGCATAACAATCCATCTTGGATGTGAAAATCAGTAACATACATGCCTATACCCAAGAGCTGATAGGTGGTGGTGAAGTCAGGATCTCGTTGATAAAGTTGGGGTCACTCTGATGCCTCATTCCCATAGGAATGGAGCATGGTGGTGAATGTAGCCATGGGAGGTTGATTGAGACAGTCAACGACACAATTTTTGCTCCATGTCTTATACTTGATGTTGAGATGGAACTGTTGTAGGTATGTGGACCACTTTTGATGGTGTCCATTCTGCAACTTCCCTTATGTCTGTATGAACTGCATAGGCTTGTGATCAATGTGGATTATTGTCTCCTTTCCAAAAATTTAATGTTTCCATTGACGAAAATCTATCACAATGGAATACATTTCCTTGTCATAGGTGGGGTAGTTCCATATGATATCTAAGAGTGTCTCACTATGATATGCTATTGGATGACTGTGTTGAGTGAGAACTACACCTACAACATAGTTGTATGGATCAGTCTCAATCTCAAATGGTTGTTGCAGATCGGTTAAGGAGAGTATTGGAGTTGAGAATAAGCAATGCTTCAGATCATCAATTATTTGTTGTTGTACCTTCCCCCATGCAAAATTTTCCCTTCCACCACCCTTGGTCACTTGGTTGAGGGCCCATGCAATATGGGATAATCCCAACATGAACCATTGGTAGAATTTGGCAAGTCCCAAGAAGCTCTGAAGCTTGGTTAGTGTGGTCAAGGCTAGCCAATCACAGATGAATTGGATCTTAGCTGGATCCACATGTACCCCATGTTCATCAACAATGTAGCCCAAGTATTGGACCCTATTCATGCCAAAGGAGCATTTTTCCAAGTTGGAATATAGCTAGTACTGCCGCAGATTTCTCAAAACTTGTTGATTATGATGCAAGTGATCCTCCCAAGCTCTATTGAAGATGAGGATGTCATCCAGATATAACACCACAACAGAGTTATTGAAGGGTCTCAATACATCATCCATCAACCTCTTGAAAGTGGTTGGTGCATTTATTAAGCCAAAGGGCATGACGAACCATTCGAAGAGACCTTCTTTAGATTTGAAATTTGTCTTCCATACATCAGTCGATTCGATGGGAACCTAGTGGTAGCCATAATTTAGGTCAATCTTTCTAAATAACTTTTCCCCCTTGAGTTGGTCAAGAAAGTCATCAATTCAGGGAATTGGATATCGGTTCCTGACTATGATTTTATTTAATTCTCTATAATCAATGCAGAGCCACCAGGTCACGTCTTTCATCTACACCAGTACAATTGGTCTTCTACAAGGGGGGGATATGGGTCTGATGTTCCCCTTTTGAAGAAACTCTTGGATCTGATGCTTGATTTCGTCATTTTCCATCAACGAGCGACAATAGACTGGTCCATTAGGCAGAGATGCACCGAGGGTTAGATAAATTGGATGCTTGACTTGGAAATGAGTCGATACCCCGGTGGTTGAGGAGAAGATGTCTATGTACTCTTTCACGATCCCGTCCACTTTATTTTGCTGCAAAAAGAGGCTCTGTGTAGAGGCTATGGATGTGGTGGTGACCTTCTTCTTACTGTGAGAATGAATCACAAAGAAGGCAAACTTTTCAGTCTGTGAAATGACCTTACTGCATTGCTTAGCAGAGATTAAAGAAATAGCGGTAGGTGGCGCTACCTCTGGTATCCTATATAATTGTCTACCCAAAGTAATAATAACACTGTGAGGCCTAGACTCATACACAACATGCCACTTCCAAAAATATGGTTGTCCTAAAAGAACATCACAAACTTCAAGGGGAGAAATATCACACAATACCTCACCTTTGAAGGGCTTGATGTCGTAGGGCAGACAACATTGTTGGTTGACGTGAAGATCTATTCCTTGGCTAAGCCAGTCGATGGTGTAGGATTATGGGTGCGGTGTCATCGGTTGTTCTATCTGCTTGATGAACTCTACTGAGATTAGTTTCTTTTGACTAGCGCCATCGACAATGAAATGAAGAAGATACCCTTTTACCCACATATGTGAGTGAAAGAGGTGTTCCCCTTCCTCTGGTTCTTTTGGTTTGCTTGGCTGGACTTTGGTGGTAGTGATAGTAGCGATGGGTTTGGCATTGATAATATGATTCCCTCCTTATGTATTTGATTCGAAGTCATAATCTTCCTCTGAATTGGAAGCTTTCAGCTCGGCCACTAGTGACTTCTTGGAGCGACATTCGTCGGTGTTATGCCAAGGGATTTTATGGTATTCATACCACTTTCTCATTTCCTTCTTTGACTTCTCATTACCCTTATTATGTTGTAGCTTGGACTGGTTGTCATGAGAGTGGTCATGTTTGCTCTGTCCCTTGTTTTGGGGGTTGGGGCCACCTTTTCCTTGCTTCGACTGTGAGGAGTTTGAAGATACAAACTCTCACCTCTTCTGCTTAAATTTTTTCTCGATCTTGATAACATATCTATAAGCCACACCTAATGATGTGATTTCCAAAAAATCCATTTATGTTTGAATGTATCTATGAAGACAACCACGGTATTTGAGAACTAGATGTCATTCAGAATATTTGATACCCAATTTGGTGCCCAGGGTATGGAAAATATTGGTGAAATCTAGTATTGTCTGGTCCCTTTTCTGACAGAGCATGGTCCATCTTGTGTATTAGTCCTCGTAGCTTCCAATAGGTTAGTATTGTTATTTAATGGCATACGTGAAGGAATCCCATGTAGGGGAGACCAAAAATATTGCAGATTCCTCTATGGCCCTTTGCTCTGAGTAAGTATCCCACCAGTCCTTAACATGGGGGACGACCTTGAGGAATGCAAAAGTAATATTTTCCCTGTCAAAAAAAGTGTGGACCAAAAAATACCCTTTGATCAAATTCAACCATTTATCTACAACATCCACATATATTAGTCCTTTAAATATTGGATTTATCTACAACCAATTAAAAAATGAACCCAGCTACGAGGATAGTTTTTCTTCTCTATGGAAACCTCATTAAAAAATGAAACAGAGGTTACGAGCATTGTTCCTATTTCTGTGTCAAGCTCGCTAAAAAATGAAACAAAGGTCTAGGGCTTGAACCTAGATTCTCGAGCATACTTCTCATTCCTGTGTCAAGCTCGTTAAAAAATGTAATAGTTTTCCCCCTCTTTGTTTGAGTTAAGTCCTTCGTCTAGTATTTGAAGCTTCCTTTCATTCGTCTTTGCGGTTGGATGAAATGAATCTTGGGGGGCAATGCTTCCAGCCTCTGGAGTTCATGCTGAATTTGAGCCACTAGCTTCTTAAGTTGGGGGCTAAGTACCAACCATGCATTGGGAAGTCACAAGCATAGTTTGTTTTGGCTCAATCTTGTGTAAAAATGAAACCAACTATTTCAAGCATAGTTTCCTTTGGTTCGAGCTTGTGTAAAAATGAAACCAGGTCCAAGCATAGTTTTTTTTAGTTTTTGTTTTGTTTAAAAGCTTGCATAAAAATGAAAACAATCATGATATTAGTCTTTGTTCTTTCTCATGCTCGTAAATACTTGAGAATGTAACCGAGTATACTTTTATCACTTTTTCGGACTCGTAAAGGATATGCGAAAAAGGAACCCCTTGGAGTTCCCTTTAAGCTCTTTTTAGACTCTATAAACATGGAAAGATTGTTGAGTGATCTTGTTCTTTTCACACTCATAAAAGTATTTGAAGAAAATGTTTGATGGGTGGTAGTTTATCACTTTTTCGGTCTCATCAAACTAATTTATGAAAAATGAACTAATTGATTCACATTCATTGGATTGTACTAGCGTACCTTGGGAGTCATTGTCATTAATGGTGATTTCCCTCGCACTTGTTAACGGTATTCACTAATGACCAGTAATCAAGTGGTTTCTACCATGTTCAACTTTAGCACATGTATTCGCATGGTTAGATTCATACTATAGAGTGGTGGAGATGAATACCCTGAATCTTTTCTCACATATTTAGGTTGCGTTGGAGTATATTCAATTTGTATTGTTGCATAGATCCACATTGTATGTCTTGTGGCTATGTTCAAATTTGAGTCTTTAAAATATATATCCACAGTATATTTTTGGTAGCTATGTTCATATTTGAGTCATATTGGCATGGATCCATAGTGTATTTTTGGTGGCCATGACCTGTCTTACTTGACATGGATCTTCGCATGTCAGCATTTATGCTTTGAGTCATTTGTATTCTGAGTATGGGAATGCCTACCTCAGTGATGATATATTATTATACTGTATTTCCTTGTTTGTTGGAAGGTTTCTGACTGACTATTCCTTGTTCCCTACACACACTCAACAAAGTATATCATCTATCACTCTGTTCTAACTTCATACTTTGGGGGGCTCTTTGTTACACATTATTTTCATCACCACTATGACTGTTAATGATGTAAACCTATATGTTTCCTTCAAAGGGATCAATGGCTTGAATTCTTGAAGAATGAAGGGAGAAGAACTTTCCCTGAGAGAAGAAGTTGTATTTTCCTTTGTAAAAACCCTTTGGAGGATTTCTGCAGGTTGCTATATACACAGGGTGTGGAAATGCCTGATTTTCATAGGTTGCAATATAGCTAGGGTGTGGAGTTTCTGTAGGTTGCACTATAGCTAGGGTGCAGTGGCCTCTTGTATGTGGGAAAAATGAGCATCTTCTCGATGCTTATAGAAGGACAAGATTTTATGGTGAGGTTGCCTGCAAATGGTTTGGATCTTACTCACTTTCATGATTTAGTGGGATCATCCTAACCTCCTTACCTTATCCTCTTTAGCTTATAAAAGGAGAGAAGCTCTCATGGAGAAAGTTAGTTGGATTGAGCTCAGGAAATTTATGTAGGCTTTGAGCTTTGCTTTGTCAAGATAGATTTTGAGTAGCTATCAGATCCATGGTCTCAAAATCCTTGGAGAAAGAAGTGTGTGGGATGTAAGGAACTGTTGGAAGGAACTTGACAACATCAAATCATTTGGTTGTATCTTTCTTCCACATTATATAATACAGTGGCATGTTTCTTTCCCATAAAATCATTCTCATTTTGTTACATGACTCCTTGATCACATGTTTAAGTTTTCATTGAATATATTATTGTTTTTTTCTCTTTGGTTGGTTTGTGTTTCATTACAGGATCAATAGCACAAGAGCACCGGAGCGAAGTAGGGACAACAAAGATATAAGGAAGAGAGATTCAAAGGTATCTTATCAATTCCTTCTTTGGTAGTAAATTCAATGATTGTAACTTAGGGAAAGTGTCATGCCCTATCTTGTTTTTTTATAGATCTAGGTGGATCTAGGGAGATTAGTTTATGTTTGTATTTACCAATTTATCAAACAACACCCAAAACGGCCCTGGAAGTACAAAAATATGTACTGACATGAAAACATCCAAAATAAGCCAGTTGGATTAGGTGGGTGGCCACAAATATCCACTTGGAAGTTGTGTAGGGATTCATAAATCCTAGGAAGTGTATAACCCACAATTACAAAGAATTATAGAAGAACATGTTGAACTAAAAATTGTCAAGAGGAGCCAGTTGGAATAGTTGGGTGGCCACCAATATCCACTTGGATCAGGTTCGCTCTCTAGGAGGTTTGGTCTGGTTTCACATTTGGTATTGTTTGTATTAGTTCTTTCAAGTTCATCCACGGAAATGAGAACTCAGAAAACTGATGGTCAGCCCTTGTCACCATTATCTTTTCTCATTCTTATAATTCCAACAACAATTGCACTTTAAGTGTGTGGCTAGGTTACATCAATAAATGGGGTTTTTGTTTGATATAGTAATGGAGCCTTCATGGAGAGAGATTTGATAAATTATCATATTTCATGAAGAAATCATTGAAGTTAATCATTCATCCATTCAACAGTTAATGGTTAAAGTTGAAAATTTGGAACAATTCTTTACACAAAGAGTATAAATCCTCAAAGCAGAGTGTAAATTTCTCAGAAGTTTGGTTTTTCTACGGCCTATATAGTCATTATCCATTAACTAAGTTTCAACACCATCTTATCATGGAAATTCAGAGTATGGATAAGGGGACCTTGCAGCTGATCCTATGGAGGTAGAAGAAGATTCTCCACAACAAAGTGGAGTGCAGGGGATTTAGGACAATGTGTCATCTGATAAGTAATGTACTACATAACTATTTTTTTTCTCAACCAATTTGTAAATAAATATTGTATCCATTTCATGAGGATGTTCTTTAGAATAACATATATGTTAAATAAGATAACATGAGAGCAAGTCCTCTCAAGACTTTGCCCAAATTTTGTATCAGAATTGTTTTATTTTGTTGTTCGCTCTGGCACAACCGATTATATATAATATAATGTTTAGTTTATTTTAAAAAAATAATAATAATTTAAGATAAGTA
>ML781068.1:261402-275662 GCA_009831015.1 Picea engelmannii
AAGGAGGGGGGGGGGGTGTGTGATGTATCATCCCGAAGGAACATAGGTAACAATATTTTCATGGGGACTAGGAAAAACAACTAACAACCACGCAAAGACTCTTGTTTCTTGGAAAGGAATGGAGATAGCAAAGAACAGAGAGGTCAAAAATATAACCATCGTTGGAGACTCAACTCTTAATATCCAAAGTATATATCGACATAGTCCTCCCAACAACATAATCCTCAATCGAATAATAACAAGGATCCTAGACCTTAAAAAAAACATGGAAAACTTCAATGTGTTCCATGTGATAAGAAATCAAAACAAACAAGTTGATCAACAAGAAAATCGATCATGCAATTTAGAGGAAGGAAGTATAATCATTGGGGATCACCCTCGGTGGGACCCGATCCCTTAGATTGGATGTCACCATCCACTCATCATCATGTTTGTAACACTCCACATGTAAACATGGAAATCGCATCACATATTGCAATCAACAAATATATAATGGTACACATCCAGCGTGTCGATAGACAGATGAGCCGTGCGAACAATTATGAAGGATATAGGAGGATCAGTATACATGAAATTCATCATCAAAACCATATCAGTGTGTACTTTAGACATTATATGGAGTGCGTGGAAGTTCACAAGACAATGTAATGAATTGGTTAGAGATCAATGCAGTGCATTGGGACTTTCTCAATTACATTGGCAGGGTGGCGATTATGCTGTGCAGGAACGAAGACAATTGTCAGTAGATTATTTGGATTTTTGTTGCAGGGGTTCAAATTCTATAGAAAATGGAGTTGACGACCCCAATGCCCCCTCTCCTTCCCAGAATTGATAAGTGTCTCAAAAATATGGAAGAGACAATGGTCGGGTTTATGCAGAAGCTCGATGGATGGAAGAAAGCAGTTGAGCAAAGGTGTCAATCAGACTTTCAGGATATTTCATCTCAATTTCAAAGCTTGTAGAAGGAATTTGATAGACTTAAAGAACAAAATGTCATTCAGGAATTTGAGCTAAAATTCCTGAGGGAAAGAAAAAAGGAGCAAGATCACCAGATCAAAAAACTGAAGAGAGACCTAAGAAATATAAAAGAAGAAAATGCTACCCCTCTAAGTGTCTTCAGGAGGCAAATTCTCTTTGGGCATCATTCAAACTATTCTGAGGGGCATGACAGTAGAGAAGAAACCACATTGAACCATACCTCACTTCAGAGAAATGATTCATAGGGCAACAGTCCCCACTCAATAGCTCTGAAAATCAAACAGAAAAGAATGAATCAAGACAATTTCTAGGTTATCAGTGATTAGTAATGAAGTGTGATTTTTTGTTATTGGGCAGTAGTTTTGTAAAAGCTTATAGTAGTCATGATGCACATTTTTTTAATTGCACTATCCTAAGCAAAATAAATTCTGCTAGCATAATTTGTAAGAGTTTGAATCAAGCCTATGAGCAAAAACTTCTGATTTTTGTAAACATCTCGAGGTTGGACGGTCCGACTGCAACCTCCCCCTTCTCTTTTAATATAATTCAGTACCCGTTCTTGTAAAAAAAAAAGTATGGATCCTTTAAATTTTCCCTACTTAGAAGTACTTACAATTCATATTTTAGGATCTGGACATGCCTTATTTTCCCTAAGTGTGCATTTTAAAGCTCTTGAGATGCATTTTCCTAAATTATGGAAATAAGGGTGATTTTGTTTTCAAGCACTAAACATGGATTCAAGGCACAAGATGAAAAGGATTTGCAAATAATTGAATGAAGAACTTAGAACAAATTAAAAAACCTCATTTGGATCCCTAACATCGCTTCGACACACATTTTTGTTATAATAGCATGCATTTCATCAATATTATGGCATCAAGTAATTTCAAGTTCGTCATGTGATAGGATAATGGGTTGCATGGTCCTAGTTCGAGGCAGAAAAACCAATATTTCAAAACCTGCAACTCTTCTGCAATGTCAGACATGGAAAACTCTCAAGCTTCCTCCCACCCTTGGTCTTTAGAAGGCCCTTAACACAAGTGCCTACACTTCCCTCACCTCTAATGTTGGAGTTACCAACCCATGCGGTTGGAGGTGTTATTTCCCACCCCATTTTAGAGGAGGCCTAAAATATTCCACCATTTTAGCGAGGCCCTTACCCCCAGACATCCCCTGCACCGTCAGACCTCAACTTTACTACAACTTCTACTCTCTTGTCTTTTCTTGGCAGCTTGGACTGTCACTTCACATCGGTATTTACTCCTCTCGTTAGTCTTCCATATAATTATCCCTGGCCTACCCTTGAGTGGACTTTAGATGGCATCTTCTTAGGTATCCACAAGACGTGCACTGATGGAGGCTGAAGTCAGTGCAATTATGGGCGCAATTGACGAGGCACTCTGGTGCAATGTGGGTCTCTTCACCTTGGCGGATGAGCTTACCATCTGCGTAAGACTTAACTCTCATCTACAAGGGGTTTCACGCCATACTCCTACCTCAATTTCTCCCACCTTTCCTATTGCACCTATGGTCGCTCCCTTTGAAACTGTGTATACCTCTACAGATCCACTGTTAGAACAAAAGACCCTTCCCACAAACTCTTTGTCTCCTTTTTTTGTGAAGGAGTCACATCACCTCTCCTCCACCCAGAAGCCCACTCTCGAAACACCCAAGGTTTTAAACACTAGAATCTTCTCTAGCGTTTCCATAGTAGCTCTGTTTTCTCTACCTACTGAACTAGCTTCATCTTTGCATGGGGAGACTACTCCCTTAGTGGTTCCCAAATCTATAGGAGTCACTCGGTATCAACGGTCTAAGGGAGCTCAAACTACGGGGGCCAAAAATCCTGCTCTCAGACCTTGGTGCACTAAGAAGAATAAAAAGAGAATGGTGCTTGGAGCTGACATAGGTATGGAAGAATCAGTTACTATGGCACTGTGTACACTCGTGGGTAGAATATCCTATCAAAATTTATGTAGAAACGACCTTGTAGAATGGGTGTAGACATCCTGGCAGCCACTGCTGGGGTACACACCATAGTTTTCTTTCCTTTTGAGAGGTTGGCTAAGTGTTCACTTCAAAACTCCAGAGGACTCTAATTGTATCCTAGACTAACTCTGGTTGCTCGATGATGGCATCTTATTGCTGAAACGGTGGCGTATTAGTTTTGACCCTACTTGGGATTATTTTCATATGCGGTATTTTTGGGTACTCTTACCTGGTCTGCCTCTGCACCTATGGAATGAGAAAGCCTTAGAGGCCATTGGGAACATCCTTGGGAGATTTATCAATGTGGATAAGAAGGCCCTTGATGCACCAGTCAAAAAGGTTGAAAAGGTTATGGTGGAACTTGATATCCATGATGGACTGTTGGAATCCATAGATATTGAATGGAGAGGACACCTCACCCGCCAAAAAATAGATTATCTAGGAATACCATTCAGATGCACATACTATAGACAAACAAGGCACCTGAGGAGACATTGCACTGGTTTTGGGGAGGAAGAGCAATCAGAGGACACGATTCTAGAACTTTCTTCCAAATTGGACTCTCTGAGAGTGAACTCACAGGCCACCTTCCCAGAGTATTTTGGTGTTGACGACCCAACTACTTCAGATTCTCTTACTGGTAAGCTAAAACAAATCTATCCTTCTATTTTTTTCTCATTGAATGCATGGGAAAAACAACTTCTGGATAACTCCACTCTGGTTTCGGGCTTCCCGTCATCACATTTGGGGGTTACTTCTATATCTCGGGAAACTATTGGTACTCTAGCTTCTCTTACTACTACCCACTTGCAGAGGGTGAAACAGGACACCATTTCGCCAGTACCTGTGAGCCCCTAAGCCCTAGGGAACCCTTTGGATGATACAAACTGAGATCTCCCCATAAATGATGACTCCCCTTCTTCTCCTTTGGGATTTGTGAGTCTTAGAACTACGTCCTCTGAATCGGTGGGGGATTGTTACAACTTAGGCCTTAGTGAACCAGAGCCAGGGGATATCTCCCTAGGATTTTCTCTAGATACTTTGATCTCGACCTACATAGAAGCTATGTTTCCCATCCCCCTTCCTACTTAACTGGGGAAAATTTTTCTATGACCAATGGAGTTTGGTGAGGCCTCAGGATATTCTGAAAACACTGGAGTGGACTTGGGAAAATACTTTACCTTGTCTAAGGGGTTGGGATACTATCACTCACCGATAAATACCAGGAGTGCTCAATGAAAGGAGGCTCTACCTACTACTCATCCTGCTACAAATATTTCACCACACAATGATATAGGGGTGCTTAGAGGCATGAAATCCCTTGCGAGAGCCAAGCCATGATCCTTCTCTCCCTCAATATCAGAGGGGTGGGGGGGGACCCTTAAATATTCCTCCTTTAGAATAATTATCGCCATGACTTCGCCAGATATTATCTTTCTTCAATAAATGTTGGTTGATGCCCAGAAAGCCAAGACGTTTTTAAAAAAGTATCACCCCACCTGACATACCTGTACTGTTAGCTCACTTGGTAAATCAGGGGGACTGGTTGTTTCCTAGGATCCTACAAAATTTGTTTTAGCTCCTTATATTTGTTGTGCCGGTATCCTTCTGACAGGTACCTTCCCGTGGAATATTCGGTTGATCACTATACTTAATGTATATGGACCCTACATTGATAGAAAACCATTTTTGGATAAGGTGGCGATAAGGGGACTACTCGACTATAAAAATTTGATAATTACAGGGGACTTAAACCTAACTACCAATTTTGGGAAAGTGTGGGGTGACTCAGCTTCACAAGATCCCCTGGCCGATTACTTCAATACTCTTTTCCAAGCCCATGCACTGATATAATTTCTCCTGGATGATTTAACTCCTACTTGGCGCAATGGTCATTCTGGATTAGAGGCAATTTCCAAAGGACTGGATCGAGTACTTATCTTTGAATAAATAGCTATTTTCGATGGAAGGATCAGGTCATGGGTTGATTATCCTTATTTGTTGGATCACGCTCTAATTCTCCTGCAACTAGACTCTCCACCAGTATCGAAGGATTATACATTTAAGTTGAATGTGAGTTGGCTACTAGAGGCAGAATTCAACCATATTGTTAATAAACTCTGGAAAGACACCATATATTAGATTGAGTCTGAGATTCAACAATGCCTTGTTTGGAAATTGCAGACTCTGAAACATCGTATCAAACGATGGGAAAAAAATCATAGGAAACAAAAAATTCTTAGACTGAAAGAGATGGAGATTGATATACACACTCCTCTACAAGAAGACACGCAGGTAGGGGTGCATAGAGGCAGGAATAACACCTTGAAATTATTAGAAACTAAAAGGAACCAGATCCTCCTTGTGGAAGAATCTCTGTGGAAACAATGGAGCAGAGCACTCTAGATAAAATGTGGCTCAAAACTCAAAATTATTTCATCATTTTGCAAGCTCTTGTCGAAAAAAAAATCACATTCGGGAAATCAAAGATGATTCTAGTTTCATCCAAAGTGGACAACAAGATCTAAAGTCAGCAGCTACAAACTTATTCAAATCCTTCTATGGGGCAATTGAACATAACAATCTGCATGTTCCAGTCTCTGTTTCCAGACTATTCCCACGTTCGTGTTGGATCATGTTGTCATTGATGCCAATGGTTTGATTGATTGATTTCATTGATTGATGTCAAGTGATTGATTGATGTCAAAGGATTGATTGATTGATTATTTATGTAATATAATATGTATTTTCCTTGATGAGAATGCATAGATGAAGATGGATCAATGAGTTGTCATTGATATGATGAAGATGGATCAATGAGTTGTCATTGATATGATGAAGATGGATCAATGAGTTGTCAATGATACATGATGAATATGGATAGATGTAGTTTCATTGGTATATGATGCATTGTTGTAAAAATGTATAGATGACTCATTATTGTCTTATCATGATTGATAAGGTGCACAAATGAATGAACTCCAAAGTGGTCCCCTTATGGTGAAAGCCCTCATGGGAAGACACTTTGCGGATTGATTTATCCTAGAAGAATGGTTGGAGGACCCATGATCTCATTATTTTCTTATCATGTTTGATAAGGTGCACAAATGGATGAACTCCAAAGTGTTCCCCTTATGGTGAAAGCCCTGACGAGAAGATGCTTTGTGGATTGAGTTATCCTAGAAGAATGGTTGGAGGACCCATGCTTGTATGTGAAATAATGAGATGAAGATCAAGGAAATTGTTGGTGAAACTATCCTATATGTATACTGCTTGTCATGTCATTTATAGTGGTATTTAGAATGTCACATAACTCCTCACGGTTAGAGAGTTACGACCATGAGAAGTTGGAGACCCCAGGTTTGGGTAATGGACCCAAGTTTGTTTGATGGGTAACGATATGAGTTATGATATATTTTCAGAAAATAATATTCTATATGAATAGTACATGTCATTCCATTTCTGGTAGTATGTGAAATGCCACATAACTCCTCATGGTTTGAGAGTTATGGCCTTACGAAGTTGGAGGACCCTCACATGTCATCTAGAAGCTCCAAAAGGTCAAAGTAGTCAAAGTGGTTTAAGGGATTTTAAAAGGTAAATAATAAAGTGAAGTGATGAGTGTACTATAATTCAAAGTGAATACAAAATAAATTATTTAAATAATAAATTTAATGGAGAAAATAGAAGTGGGTTAACCCTAAAATAAGGAAAATGGGGCCAAGTGACCTAGAAGATGTTTTTAAGGAAGCTACTTGGAGAGTATAAATAAGAGGAAAGGCTCTCTCATTTTAAACACACTTGAGCATATTGAATATATATATTTGTTTGAGGTAACTAAGTATATCTAAGACGAAATTCTGAGGAAAGGTGAAGAAAATAAGGTTGAAATGCAAGGAAGGATAAATTCTTTTGATGGTGCTTTCTAAGGTATGTTATTTATAGGTCATCTCACCATTTTCGCTATAAATTGTTTCCTATAATGATTCAGACTATGAAATTGCTATGCCATTGAGAAAACATACCCAAGTATCTGGGTAAAAAATTAATCTTGTGGTTCATTGTATTTTGGGAGTTACACTCCGTGGAAAATAGGGTTTGTGGCTAGTCCTAAAACTAGTCCAAAACAGGTGGTTCGGGTAAAAACGCCATAAATTATTCATAACCGATCCAAATTTATTGAGACCAAATGTGTTGGTTAGGGTACATGATTTTGTATGTTGTGTAATAGTTTTAGATAAATTCAATGAATATTTTGTGCAGGCCACTCTCTACAATGTCTCTCTCTAGAATAAGACAGAATTCAACAAGGTATGCCATTTTTTCTATAACGCCTTTTCTGAGAGGTTCCAAGTAGTGCCACCTGGAGGAATTGAAAAAAACACACTGAATAACATCGTGTATCAGTTTTAGATATTTATTCATTACAGGTACAAAGTTATGATTATTTCAAGTTGGGGTTGTTGGCTAATACAAAACTAGTCATGGTTGAGACAAGTAGTTGATGAGTTGGCACATACATGAGGTGTATAGTTTATGATGTTGGTACATATTGATCAGTCATTGTTGATTATTATTTGAGACATTATTGGTATATTCTTGATACATGGTTGGATGCACTTGTTTATGGTACAGGTTGATTACAGGCTATTTGGCACAGGTTGGTGCATGGTTGATGCACTTGTTTATGTTGACAGATTGATATTTGTTGAGGATTTTGGCTCATCTCAGTTGGTGTTGAGAATGTAAGCTGAGTCTTGCATATAGATCGGGTGCTCTTGTAGAGTTGAACTCTATTCATTTATTGCTGAAAAACCCCCGGATTGAAGTCCATAATAAAAAGAAAAATTGTACATACATCTTGTGTTCTTTGTGTTCCTTGTGGAGATGATTTGTTGATGATATGTTGCTGATATATGTTGTTGATATGTATTCACATCTAACTGATTATAAATGAAAGCAATGAGTAATGAGAAAATGTTGAATGTTAACTAAGGAGTTTTTGTGTAAGAGGGAAGTTTTGGGAAAAAGATCCCCACACTCATTCACCCCCCCCTCTAAGTGTGGTAGGTGTGTCCAACATTTCGGTCACAGTGGAGGAATCCAACCACTTGGATAGCCCCTGTACAATATAGGAAGTTTGGGACGCTCTAAAATCGTTCACCAAAGACAAAAGTATAGGCCCGGACGGTTGGTCTGTAGAATTCTTCCTACACTTCTTTGAGTTAGTTGGCGCAGACCTGCTGGAACTAGTGGAAGAATTCAGGATTAGAGGAAAAGTTATTGACATGATGAACTCAAATTTAATGACACTAATTCCAAAATAAAACAATCCCACATCCTTTGGTGACTACAGAACGATCATACTCTGCAACCTGTGCTACAAATTAATATAAAAAATTATTGCAAACAGGATAAAGCCTATCCTCTCGAGGACCCTGTCGGGTGAACAACTGGGATTTTTAAAGGGAGAACATATATTAGATGCCATTGACATAGCCCAGGAATGTTGGCATAGTATAAAGGAGAGGAATAAAAAGGCACTTATTCTAAAATTGGATCTAAAAAAATCCATCAACTACATTGACTGGGATTTTCTTCGATTGATACTGACTCAATCAGGCTTCAACCACCTTTCTATAAAGTGGATCATGAGTTGCATGACAAATGCCAACTTCGTTATTCTCGTAAATGGTGAAAATTCTCCTTTCTTTCATAGTGGTTGGGGACTAAGGTATGGCTTCCCCCTCTCCCCAATACTATTCATCTTGGTCATGGAAGGATTAAGACTGGTTCTTAAAAAAGGACAAGCATAAGGAAAGCTTAAGGGGGTAAAAGTGTCCAAGATCATCAAGATTTTGCACCTCTTTTTCATTGATGACTCCTTAATCATGACCAACGACTCATTACAGGAATGGAAGGAAATAAAAGACATCTTGATGACTTTCTGTAGTGCCTTGGGTTTGTTGATAAATGGGACAAAGTCAACTTTTCACTATGCCAGTATACAAGAGCACTCATTGGCACTTCTAAAATATCTCTTCCCTTATAACTTTGTGCACCTTTTTGAAGGTTTTAATTACCTTGGTTATTTTATTAAAGTTGATTCATATAAGGTAGAATATTGGAACTGGCTTGTTGCAAAGGTGGAGAAAAGAATAGGTCATTGGTGAAATAGATGGCTCTCCTTATGAGGCCGCTTCACTCTCATTAAAGAAGCTTTAGAAGGACAATAGGTTTATTGGATGGCTCTTGCAGCCATACCAACCTCAGTTTTAGACAAGATAAGGAAATTAACCTATAATTTTCTTTGGTCGGGTAGTATTGATTACACTCGCCTACATCTTAGCAACTAGGAAACATTGGCCAAGCCAAAAATCAAGGGCGACTAGGGATTCAGAAATATTTTTCATTTTAACAAAGCACTGGATGTTAATTGACTTTTGGCACGTGTTGACAAAAGATGGAATCTGGCACTCTGTTATAAAATATAAATACCTCCCCCACTGTTCGGTGGCCACTTGATTTAGGACTGCTGCAAATACAGGGAGATCGACCTCTCAAATTTGGAGAAATTTGGTAAAATCGATAAATTGGATCACCCATTGGCTTTGATGGAATACGGGTTCTGGACACTCAGTTATCCTTGGAAAGGATTGTATTTTAGGATTTGATAAATCCTCCTTTTTATCTCCACAACTTATTGCACATTTAAATTTAAAAAACATTTGATATCTATTTCAAGCAAGAGGAAACCACAGGCCCGGGATCCTTGCTGATTGTTGGAAAACTAGTGAAGAGATTGGACTATTAGTTGAACTCGCAGTGGAATGGGAAACATTCTATAAGGAACTTTCATGATTTGGCCTACAAATTCAATATAAGGATGACCAACTCATGTGGACAGGGGGTGATAACTTGGGTCTCTTATCAGTCAAAAATTTCTACTCAACAATCTCAAACACCCTTTGGCATAACAATACAGGTGGTTAGAGGAAAAATATGTGTTCCTAGAACATCGCACTTAATATCAAACTATTCACCTATATTACAATTGAAAACAAAATACACACTTGGGATATCCTGCAAAGGAAAGGCTGGGTTGGACCCAGTATTTTCCAACTATGCAACAAAGATGAAGAGACTGTGAAGAATCTATTTATTAAGTTCCCCTTCACTAGAAAAGTATGGGACAATATCTTTATTGAACAAAAATTAAATACCACCTGGGAATGGGACACTTTAACTGCCTGTTATGATTCCTAGACAAAAAGGGACCGTAACTATCAAACCCTTCCATCACTGGTCTACTGGTTCATGTGGTTGGAAAGAAATAAACAAGTTTTTGAAAATGGGATTCCTTATATAAGCACAATTGTCTACAAAACTCTAGGTATACTCACAAAATGGACAACCCTTCACCCAAGAAAATAGGTATCCAAGAACAAAGTTAAGAAACATATTCCAGAGGGGTTGCCTATAGGTTGGTTTGATGGTGCAACATACTCTAATGGCCTTCGGAGTGGAGCAGGGGGCTTGATAAGAATTTCGACGAATTCTCATTACAGATGGACCTTCAACTGTGGCCCAAGAACCAACACCGAGGCTGAATTATTGGGAGTCTAGGCTACTCTTCATCTGACATATAGATTAAACATTGATGTACTTCAAATCTTTGGTGACTCCAAAATTGTTATAGATTGGTTGAAAAACAGGGGAAAACTACATGTCATCTCTATTTTGGGTTGTAAGGATAGAATCAAAGAGCTTCAACCCACCTTCAGGAAGCTCAGCTTCAACCATACATACTGAGAGTACAACAAAGAAGTAGACTTACTTTCAAAGGCTGCTCTCCAGAAACAAGCTGGTATAATCACCTACAACCACTGGGTTGATGGACATGAGGGTCCTTCACATGTTCTAAATCTATATTAGTATTTATATCTTTAGTTCCTAGTTGTGTACCCAGGCATATTCAAGGTTTCTATTTTATGTTTCTATTTTTTAGTACATCTTATTCTACAGTATAGGGATAGTCAGTACTCTGGATCACACTCTTTTTTTTCTTCTTTTGGTACACAATTTGTGTCTCTTATAATAGTACCACTCTTGATCTTTCACTCTTGTATTGGTTGAAATAACATTGGTGGCAATAGACGTATTGATAGTGATGTATCCTTGCTATGAAAACCAAATTATATATTAATATAATTGAGAAAAAATTATGCTAGAAAAATGGCATGCATTTCATGGAAAATGTTAAAACAATGTTAGTGGGCAATTTTGAGTGAAAACTACATGAATTTGAAGTTGAATCAAGAAAATCTAAGACATGGTTTTTGTGCCCAACTTGACAATTTATTATCCATGATGGATTGTTTCCTTAATTCATGCACAAGGAAGGTAGGGCATGCATTTTTGTAAGGGCTCATTGAATTTTTGGACATTTTTGTAAAAAATAGTAAAATTTTAATATTTTTGCACAATTTTTTTGGTTCAATTTGAAAATATAGAAATGTAGAAAGGTGAATGATCTAAAAATGAAGAAGACGTGTACTCTTGAAAATATTTGCAAGATTTAATTCATGTGTTAAAATGCAAATGGATCAATTTTGCAACACAACTTTTATAGAAATTACTCATTCAAGATGCATATAAAAAGCAGCAATAAACAGTGAACAGAAAACACATAACACAACAAATGATAAAGGAGTTCACCCCTCTCTTGGGCTACATCTCCTGGTCTAGCTTCCAATGGATATTTTGTATTATTTACTCAAAGTGCTCAAATATGTTCTTTACAATTCTCAAAATTCCAAATAGATGGCTCCAATGGCTTCAGAACGTCCAAAAACCCCTAGCTGGGATTTTTCGGCACCTCGTTTGGCCAAAAATTGAAGAAGATAGGCTTCCTGGAAGTTCCCCTTCAAATTTGTTGTCTCTGGATTGACAAAATGCACCCTTGTTAACTCAACCTAGCCCCCACGTGCTTTTATGTGTTAAAACTCAGCACCGGGTACAACCACACAAATGGTGTAAACTGTAGGACGGTTATGGGCACGCCTAGCCCCTAATCGCCAAGGCCGTGGTCGTGTGACCCATGTGACCGTGCGTTTAAATAAAAAAGGGTCAAGACTTTAAGAGCAAATGTTATCATGACAAGTGGCGGGCATTGGTTGTATAACTGTTTGAACCAAAATCCAAATCCAAATCCACACATGCATACGGTGTGACAAAGAGTCATATGGTATTGTATATACGACCGGGGGTTGGGGCTAAGCCCCAGCCCGGACGCACCCCAACTATCCACATGTGCAAATTCAAATAATTTTAAAACTATTATATGGTAAGTACTACCATGTGGGTGCATTGGCAGCCCAGCCCTTGCCAAATCTTTGCATTGAGTTGGAGGTTCGAGGTTTGAATCCCACGAACTACATAAAATTTTGAACGACCAAACCAAAAAATGGGGTGCCACGTGGCAGCCCATGTCTGGGCCACGTGGCACCATACAACCAATCAAAAAATGCCACGTGTTGCAATATCATTCGTCCACATCTGCCAACCAATGAATACCACATGTCGTACGGTCCTGCCAATTCAGCTCTGCCACATGTTGTATGGACATGCCACATCAGCATCCGTACGAACTGTACGGACTATACAGTCATCATCCCTTTTTTTTGCCTGTTTGACATTTTGAATAGAACGTGATATCTCTCTCATCCAACGTTTTTTTGAACACAAATGAGTTGCGTTGGGTTCATGACAACGAGACCTACGCTCCCGTTTGATTTGAAGTGATTCTGAGCACTTTTAATTTTTGAGCAAAATTTGATCCCCTGGATCACACCTCCCCATTGGAAATCTTTTGGACCTCCAAAATACTATTTTCAGTCTATCTAAAGATGAGGGTATAGCTCCCTCACCTTTCCAACCTCAATCCACTTCGCTTTTCTTGGATTTGTGCCTTTAAGACCAACTCAAAGATATTCCACATTTCCTCGTTTGAAGTTCTCATTCTCCTGTCAAGGATTGTGTCTTCATGCAGTTTTGTAAGATATTCTGGGGAAAAATCATCTATAGAAGGAATCTGAACATGCTCTCCTTGATCATCAATCAAAGGAGGCTCATACAATTTCAAATTCTCAACATTAACAACTGCATACATTTGCATATAAGGAGGCAAATATAAATGGAAGGCATTGTTACCACTCTTGTCAAGAATCTTGAAAGGACCATATCGAATTGGTTTTAGTTTTTTACCTTCTCCTTTAAGCCTCTCCTTACTAATGTAAAGCCAAACTTCATCTCCAACTTGGAAACTATGATCAACACGATGCTTGCCATGTCTCGTTTTGTACTTGGCTTGACTCTTTTCCAACTGCTCTTGTACCATTTGATGTATCGACTGAATTTGTTCAATGAAATTTTCTGCCCTATCAATGTCATATTGACCATCAATAGCAATATCCTTCCCAAAGATAAAATCTAAAGGAGATTTGGGCAAATAGTCAAAACATGCTTCAAATGGTAACGTTTGAGTTGAAGAGTGCTTAGCTCAATTGTAAGCATGCTGAATGTAGTGTAAATGCTCATCCCAAAGTTTAGGATGCTTGTTGCAATAACCATGAAGAAGATGCACCATTGTTCTATTTACCACTTATGTCTGACCATCAATTTGTGGATGAAAAGTTGTGCTTTTTTTCAGTTTGGTGTCCATGAGTGCCCATAAGCTCAACCAAAAACTTCCAATAAATCGAGAATCCTGATCAGAAATAATGGATTTAGGCAATCCAAAATGTACCCAAACATTTTGAAAAAACATTTGTGTCATTTGCTCAGTTGTAACCTGCTTCTTACAAGGCATCAAAATACACATTTTGCTAAATCGATCAACCACAACATAAATATAATCATGATTTCGTTTAGACATAGGTAGACCTCCTACAAAGTCCATGGAAATACTTTCCCAAGGACGAGAAGGAACCAGAAGTGGAGTATACAAACCCAACTTTCGATTGCTAGGTTTGATTGTGGCACATAACGAACATCCTTGAACATATCTTGAAACACTTTCATTTATTTTAGGCCAATAGAAGTACCTTTGCAAATTAGCCATTGTCTTGCCTACACCAAAGTGACCAGCAATAAGAGAAGAATGGGATTCCCTTACTATGTTGATTCTTTCACTCTGTGGAATACATAGCTTGCCAAGATGATACAAAATATTATCATGCACATGGTAATCCAATTCCTCAACATGGTTAGAATGACACAAAGTCTCATATAC
>ML781068.1:277870-289728 GCA_009831015.1 Picea engelmannii
AGCACCATTCCCTCCATTTCCATTTGGAGTTTTATCACCACTGTCTCCCTTGTGCTTTGAAGGGTTGGAGCCTTCACCTTGCAACCCTGTATTCCTTTCCATCAAGAGTTTCATCATTTCTCTCATTTCCATGACAGCCTTTCAGAGATCTTCATCTAGTGTAGGAATATGTTCATGACTCTCTTCATGAGCCATACTTGGTGAATGCCTCCTTGAAACTTGCGGTGATGATATAATCTTCCTCCTTGAAGGATGAGAACTTGGCTCTACAAGTTGACCTTCTCCTCTTGTGAATTTCAGCCTCGTGAGCATCAGAAAACAAAACACTTGCAAATAATCAAGTCTTCAAAAACCTATGCTCTGATACCAACTTGATCTAAAAATGAAGAAGACTTGTATTCTTGAAAATATTTGCAAGATTTAATTCATGTGTTAAAATGCAAATGGATCAATTTTGCAACACAACTTTTATATAAATTACTCATTCAAGATGCATATAAATAGCAACAATAAACAGTGAACAAAAAACACATAACACAGCAAATGATAAAAGAGTTCACCCCTCTCTTGGGCTACATCTCCTGGTCCAGCTTCCAATGGATCTTTTGTATTATTTGCTCAAAGTTCTCAAATATGTGCTTTAAAATGCTCAAAATGCCAAATAGATGGCTCCAATGGCTTCAAAACATTCAAAAAACCCTATCTGGGCTTTTTCGAAACCTCGTTTGGCCAAAAATTGAAGAAGATAGGCTTCCTGGAAGTTCCCCTTCAAATTTGTTGTCTCTGGATCGACAAAATGCACCCTTGTTGCCTCAACCTAGCCCCCACACACTTTTATGTGTTAAAACTCAGCACCGGGCGCAACCGCACAAACGGTGCAAACTGTAGGATGGTTATGGGCACGCCTAACCCCTAACCACCAAGGTCGTGGTCGTGTGACCCATGTGACCGCACGTTTAAATAAAAAAGGGCCAAGACTTTAAGAGCAAATGTTATCGTGACAAGTGGCGGGCATTGGTTGTATAACCGTTTGAACCAAAATCCAAATCCAAATCCGCGTGCACATATGGTGTGACAAAGGGTCATATGGTATTGTATATACGACTGGGGGCTAGGGCTAAGCCCCAGCCCGGACGCGCCACAACTATCCACATGTGCAAATTCAAATATTTGTAAAACTATTATATGGTAAGTACTACCATTTGGGCACGTTGGCAGCCCAGCCCTTGCTAAAGCTTTGCGTTGAGTTGGAGGTTCGGGGTTCGAATCCCACAAACTACATAAAATTTTGAATGACCAAACCAAAAACGGGGTGCCACATGGCAGCCCATGTCTGGGCCATGTGGCACCGTACAACCAATCAAAAACTACCATGTGTCGCAATATCATTCGTCCACATCTTCCAATCAATGAATGTCATGTGTCATATGGTCCTGCCAATTCATCTCTACCATGTGTCATATAGACATGCCACGTCAGCATCCATACTGACTGTACGGACTGTACAGTCAACATCCCTTTCTTTTCCCTGTTTGACATTTTGAACAGAACGTGATATCTCTCTCATATGACGTCTGTTTGAACCCAAACGAGTTTCATTGGGTTCGTGACGACGAGACCTACACTCCCGTTCGATTTGAAGTGATTTTGAGCACTTTGAGTTTTTGAGAAAAATTTGATTCCCTGGATCAGTGAAGGATAATAAAACACACATTTGCTAAGTTCAATTACTCAAATTGGTAAAAAAATGAACCTTGGTCGTGCATTTTAGTGAATGAATTCAATTTTTGTTAATTTTAGTCAGCATCGCATAAGTTGTTGACTTTTCATATTCAATACAGATAAATTGAGACAATTTTGGAAATTTCGAGACATAGCTTTTGTCAGCAATGCTAAAATATAGATATATTGATACTCACTTTTTTTTTGAAAATGAAAACTGTACAAATTTTGGCATGCATTTTTTAATCCCTCTCATGCATATTTGTACTCTATGTTTTGTTATAAATAATAGGTGTGATCGTTTATCCATAGACAATATAGCAATATTGTCACCCAACCATAGGCCAAAGACACCCCCGACCACCTTAACCTTGACAGAGAATAATTCTGGAAGAAAACCCTAGGCCCAATAGCCAATCAAGGAAGTGTATCACTCTCCAGAGTTAGCATACCAAGAAGAAAGTCCAAACCATAACCAAGAGAGAGTCCAAGACTAAAATAAAAAATAGAAGTTCCAGTGGTTGCAGCTGCAGCTACTCTCGAGACTGTTAATGTTTATGCCATTATTATAGTTCTTTGCATTTAAATAGATAATAGCAACATAAGAACAAGATCACTGAGAAATACACATTCATAAGAGACACAACATTTATCCTGGGAATCCCTCTAGGGGAAGAAAACCCAGCAAAAACTTCCTTATCATAAATTGCCAATACAATGTCAAGAGATAACTCAAACCAATACAAATAGTCCTCTCCAAAAGATGTGCCACTCTTCTCCCTCTCTCTTTTGTCGGTAACAGATCAGAACTTGTCTCTCAAACTGAGCAAGTGAGTTGTGTTCAAATGAGGCGCTAGCCTCCTTTATTTATACAAGTTCTGGCATATGTGAAGTGTCTCTTCACTGGCAGGGCCGACTTCTTAATCTGGGTGGGTAAACCCACCTTTATTATATTTCTGGGTCTTCTTATTAACTGTTGGGGCCGACTTCTTATTCTTCCTATTATAATTGTCTGTTGACCAATCCGTAAAAGGGGATTTGGTCCTAATACAATTACCGACATGATTAATCCACAATGGGGATTAATCCTATAAATAATATATCAATAATAATAAGAATACTCTTTGCAGTTACATTATTTCAACACTCCCCCTTAACAAGAAGGGTATTCTTCAATAGCATCAGGCAAGAGAGGTCTGCATCATCAGTGGCATCAGGAGGACAGTATCATCAATATCATCTTGAAACATTGGCTAGCACATTTACGAGTCATCGAAAGTTTTCTTCATCGACAGCATCATCATTCTTGAAAGAATGCTATCATCATCTGCATCAAATATATATCAGTAAAAATGATACCTCATCACAGTACTACACTGGCTCAATGTCACAGCTAATAAGCTGGTAACTAAGTGTCAGTCACATCTTGCTTTACGTCTAACAACTAGGTCATAAGCAAGGAATATCAACATCTCTCTTTACGTCTAACAACTAGGTCAGAAGCGAGGAATCACAACGTCATGCTTTACGTCTAACAACTAGGTCAGAAGCATGACTCATCCTGATTTACATCTAACAACGAGGTCAGAAGAAAGGAACACATCAACATCTCACTTTACGTCTAACAACAAGGTCAGAAGTGAGGAATCATCTTGCTTTACGTCTAACAACTAGGTTAGAAGCAAGGAATCACACAGTGTCATGCTTTACGTCTAACAGCGAGGTCAGAAGCATGACTCATCTTGCTTTACGTCTAACAACGAGGTCAGAAGAAAGGAATAAATATATATGATCCCCCTTTCAGGGAGGGTCCTTTCGGACTATACCAAGCTTAGCTCGAAAGTGTTCAAACTTTACACAAGATAGAGGCTTAGTCAACACGTTAGCAACTTGTTCATCCGTGCTAATGTACTGGAGCTTCAAGGATCCTCTTTGTACCATGTCGCGGATGAAATGATAGCAGATCTTTATGTGCTTCGACCTGTCGTGGAATACAGGATTTTATGTCATCTTTATGCAGCTCTGGTTGTCACATAGAATCATAGTTTCTCTCATCTCCAAGTCAAATAGGCCAGTCAGCAACTTTCGAAGCCATATAGCTTCGCAGCTAGCAGAACATGCGTCAATGTACTATGCTTCCACTGTGTTGGGAGCAATACTGGATTGCTTCCTGCTCTGCCACGAGATCATGGCTGATCCCAAACCGAAACAACATCCGGAAGTGCTTTTTCTGTCTGCAATGCTTCCTGCCCAATCTGCTTTAGTATATCCACTCAATGTGAAGTCATGATCTCCATCATAGCTGAGACCATAATCCATTGTACCTTTAAGGTACCTCATCACATGTTTTGTAGCCACTAGGTGAACACGTCTGGGCTCTACCAGAAACTGACTCAAGGTGTTCACTGCAAAACAAATGTCTGGTCTAGTATTCGTCAGGTACATCGGCGATCCAATAATCTGTCTATATAGTGTGGCATCTATCAAGTCCGACGAAGTATTGACTAGCAGCTTCAGCTTCGCTTCCATGGGTGTATTCATCGACTTACATTCTAGCATGTCAAATCTCTTTAAGATTTCAACCATGTACTTCCGTTGGTTAAGGAAGATCCTTTCTGGACTCTGCCATACCTCAAGGCCTAAGAAGTAATGCATTAGACCAAGGTCTTTCATTTCAAATTCTGCGGCAAGTCTCTATTTACATTTAGTGATGATCTTTTCTTCTCCAGTTAAGAATAATTCATCCACATATAGTAGTAATATTACTGGTTCATTATCCATAATTTTGAAGTAGAGATTCGAGTCTGCTTTAATCTTGGTAAAGCCCAAGCTCGTCAAGAAACTGTCTATATGGCCATACCAAGATCTAGGAGCTTGCTTCAATCTGTATCAGGCTTTCTTCAATCGGCAGACATGAGACTTCATGTCTTCAACCTCAAATCCTTGGGGTTTCTCTATATACACTTCCTCTTCGATGACACCATTCAGGAAAGCTGTCTTCACATCCATCTGGTGCAACTTCCACTTCATCTTGGCAACAAGAGCTATAATGGTTCTGATCAAAGTGTATCTGGCCACAGGAGCGAATGTCTCTTCATAGTCAATACCTTCCTTCTGGGAAAAGCCACAAGTGACAAATCTTGCTTTATATTTTTCAATAGTTCCATCAATAGCATGTTTTATTTTGAAGAGCCATTTTGATGATACCACATCCTTACTTTTTGGTCTGGGAACTATTTCCCATACATCATTCTTTATTATGGATTGATATTCCTCTGTCATGGCATCTACCCATTCCTTCTTTCAGATAGCCTCTTCAAAGCATGTAGGTTCTTCATCAAGTAGATTGCACATCAAAGCTGTGTAACTGGAGAATGGCTTTGGTCTTTTCACCTGTCTCATGGTTCCTTTTGGAACACCATACTTCTCTCCATCTTGAATAAGATCTCCTGCCCAAGCAGGATTTATTTTATGGGAGAAGATCATTTGAGGAGGTTCTTGAACTTCTGTTATATCATGATCTTCAGAAGTCTCCTCATCAGGGGAAGTTATGACTTCCCTTACAGGTTCTATAGCTCTGGGAACTTCCCTCACGGATTCTGTAGTCCTGGGATTTACAGGTTCCTCTTCATATACTTCTTCAAGCTGGCATCTTCTCAATTTCTTAAGTGTTGCTTATTCATCAAAGGTCATGTCCCTGCTGATCTCAATATGGCGGTGACTAGGTATGTATATTCTGAAGGCCTTGGATACCTCACAGTATCCCACAAATATTCCTTTCTTTCTGGAGGGTTACAGCTTGTTTCTTTTCTCTTTCGGTATATGAATAAATACTGGACAGCCAAATATTTTGAGATGGCTTACCCCTGGCTTCTTTCCGGTGAACATTTATTCTGGGGTCTTGAACCCAAGTGCACTATGGGATAATCTGTTCTGCACATAAACAACTGCCATTGTTGCTTTTGCCCATAAGCACATAGGAAGATCTTGATCGTGAATCATGGTCTTTACAACTTCCATAATTGTTTTGTTCTTCCTTTCAGCTACATCGTTTTTTTGAGGATCTTGATCCCAACATCTTTGCATAAATTCACGAACTCTTTTGAGGTATATTCTCCTCCATTATCTGACCTGAGTATCTTAATCTTCCTTACAGAAGGGTTCTCTTATCAAGGCTTTGAATTCCTTGATCTTGTTGAACACTTCAAATATATCTAGGTCTTTCACGAGAATAATCATTAATGAACTATACATAGTATACATACCCATTAATGGAGGATGATGGCATTGGGCCACACACATCTGAATGGATGAGTTATGGGACTCCTTCTGTCTTGTTGTCCCTCTTTGGAAATGGGTTCTTGATGTTCTTCCCTTGTGCACATTCATTGCATACGCCTTCATGATCACCTTTGAGTTCTGGTAAACCTATGACAACTTTGAATATGTATGGTAGCGCCTTGTAGTTGATGTGAGCTAATCTTCTAGAGTTCACATGGATTCTTCAATAGTGTGGGTCATGGCAGCTTCTGAGTGACCCACCTTCTTCTTTTCCACTGATGATGGCTTCATTTACGGTCTCTCCTTTAGCACGTTGCCTTCTACAACCTTCACTATAGCTTCCTCATGTGACCTGGAGCAAGGTCAACAAAACAACAAGCAAGAATAATATCCTTCTTGATAATATAAAGAAATAGCAAGAACAATCATCACAGTAGCTCCTTTAGAGCTATTACTTATAATTTATCTGAAGCAAAGATTAAAGGTAAGGAATACAATACAAAATGAGGTCAACACTCTCATAGTGTTGTGACCAAGAATTCTTCCATGGAAATCTGGAACTAACACACGAGGTTTCTTCTAGAGGAGGTGTTAGTCATATCAGGCAAAGTATTTACCTCTATATTCTCACATGCTATCAAGTATAATACTTTACAACGATTGCTATCTCAACTAAATTCATTAGCTTGTCATGTGTACCTTTGAATCTTGATTAATCAAACCTGGAGCCTTGTCCTCAAGAATGAGTGCTTTCTTTTCTTCCAGGTCTCCTTCACTCAAGTGACAAGTGCTTTCTTCAACCTTTCTGTTGTACTAATACAATACGCTATCTTGACAGAAGGTTAGGTTAGAGGATAATCTCTATGATCAACTTTCAATTCTTCTAATAATTTGATAATAGCTTCAACATGCAACACTAAAAATGTCATGACAAATAGGTGTATATCAGAATAATCACACCTGGGTTGCATCATTCCTCTGAATGTGTTGGATCTTGAGATCCTTCTGGATCTTATGGCAAGAGATCCCTTCTTTTGCAAATACTCTTTAGGGTTTAACCATTAAACATATGTAAGTACATACCTTTGATAGCATTTGCAGGTAGTGGCTCCATCTAGTAGCAGCGGTAATCATTGCCAACTCTTGAAAATTTCAAGGGTGATTGCAACTGGTTCTACGGCTACAACTGCAACTTAGGGTTTTATGAGGAAACCCTAATTTTTTCAAACTTCGAATTTTGAAAATCTAATCCAGGGGATAGATGCGGTGAGTTAAGGTGAGTATGTTGGTGTACTCAGAATTCCGAAAATCCAACTTTTACCCCCTCAAACTTGACCTGCGGATTTCTGGACTGGTGCTTCTAGTTTTTTGGTACTTCTGGTACTTCTGGTACTCTGGTTTTCTAGTTTTATAATACTTTGTGAAACTAGGGTTTCACTTTCTGGGAGATCTAGCCACTGAAAAGGTGCACTCTAAGTGCCAAAATCATCCTTGGGGGAGGGCACAACTTTCTAGGTGATTAGGAAGCTAAAAAGATTCACTTTTGCAAAACCCTAATTTTTGGGTACGGTAACAGTGACGTTTTTCCTCTTGCAAATTGTGCTTCCTTCAGGTTGGCTCTGATCCCATGTTAATGTTTATGCCATTATTATAGTTCTTTGCATTTCAATAGATAATAGCAACATAAGAACAAGATCACTGAGAAATACACATTCACAAGAGACACARCATTTATCCTGGGAAACCCTCTAGGGGAAGAAAACCCAGCAAAAACTTCCTTATCATAAATTGCCAATACAATGTCAAGAGATAACTCAAACCAATACAAATAGTCCTCTCCAAAAGATGCGCCACTCTTCTCCCTCTCTCTTTTGCCGTTAACAGATCAGAACTTGTCTCTCAAACTGAGCAAGTGAGTTGTGTTCAATTGAGGCGCTAGCCTCCTTTATTTATACAAGTTCTGGCATATGTGAAGTGTCTCTTCACTGGCAGGGCCGACTTGTTAATCTGGGTGGGTAAACCCACCTTTATTATATTTCTGGGTCTTCTTATCAACTGTTGGGGCCGACTTCTTATTATGCCTATTATAATTGTTTGTTGACCAATCCGCAAAAGGGGATTTGGTCCTAATACAATTACCGACATGATTAATCCACAATGGGGATTAATCCTATATATAATATATCAATAATAATAAGAATACTCTTTGCAGATACATTATTTCAACAAAGACTTGCGCACAACTAAATTTCTGCAGTTGTGAGATGTGTGTGTGCAAATGAGCTCTAGTATCCTATATTTATCTTGCTCTTCCTTAGCTTTCTGGGCCGAATTCTCATTCTAGAGGCTAAAAACTCAATATTAAATATTTCCTTTAGTCGACTTGTCTTCTAGGGTTATGTCCAATACTTTAGGGTTTCTTCTTGCTTCTTGGAATATTCTATTCTTTTCAGGGTTACACGTGGAGGTTAATACCTCTCACAGCTACCATAATATCAATACTCCCTCCTAGATAGGGAGGTATTGAAGGAAATGGTATTGACCACGAACATACTATTCAACCGGTAGCATCATCATAGCCATACAGGCTATCTCATGATTATATCACGAGCACCATCATCACTATCGATATCATCTGATAGCATCAATTGCATCATCTCTCGAAGACATAATCGATCCGAGTAATCAGGCATGATGTTGAATAAGTCACCTACTTCAAAGAGTGATACAAGAACCATTCTTCTAATCCGGACATATGTCTTAGAAGAATAAATATTCCAACAGATGTTAGAAGCCATGCCATGGGCTACAATGACTATTCTTCTAATCCAAACATACATCCTAGAAGAATAAATGTCCTAGACCATTTTCCGTCTAGAGATTTTCTTTCCATCAGCAGACTAACTATCCATCTAGATGATAATCATTTTCAACACTATTGATAGTCTACATGGCAATCAGAACAATGTCATTCAATAGAACACAATTGTGTCTATCCATAGTAGTACACAATTACTATTTAGTGGTACACAACCACACCAAGTAGCACATGACTACTTAATCAACGACACATAGTCACAACTAGTGGAACACATCCACCACAGTAGCATACATCTATTATACCGAGACATACAATATCCATAGCAATCATATCATCTGATATCAACCTGCATAAAACAATATCATTATATAAACTGAGTCATCTAGGCCATTCTTCCACTCACATCTATGAGATCTGGAAGAGCATCTTCCCTCAGAATGTAAAAAATCATCCATGGCTATCTGGACTATTCTTCTTAGGCATAGAAGAATAACTGACCCTAATTTCTGAGCCTGGACCATTCACCTAACTGGGCCATTCCTTCGGCACTAGTCATAGTGCAACTTGGAGAGAATGAGTATGCCCTAAGGAATGCATGTCCCTGATTGTTGAACCTAGACCATTCACCTAACTGGGCCATTCCTCCAGGAAAATAATAGTGCAACCTGGATAGAATGATTCTTCCCTAGGGAATGACTTTTTGGACCATTTCCTAATGGAAATGATTGTCCTACACCAACCTCCAAAATTGACCATTCTTTGAAACTGCTCACATCCGTGAACTTCGAAAGAATGACTTCTCGATGAGGCAGACCATTCTACTTGACCACTACTCAAAGTGACTGCCAAGAAGAATGATTGTCCTAGACCATTCCCCCACACAGGCCACAAGGGGAATCACTGCCTATGGTACATCAACAATCTATCGAACCATTTTCATTACAAAAATGATTGTCCGATCTAGACCATTTTCTAAACTGGAAAATGCCTGTCCATCATAAATCTCAAACCACTTTCCGAACTGGAAAGGAACTGCTCATCCTGGAACATTTTTCGAACTGAAAAATGATTGTCCATAAATCAGTAACACATTAGTGCTCCCTCCCAACTTGGGATTAATCTATTCCTTTTTCAATAAGGAAGTCATCTCCACAAGCCCCAACTTGTTTCTTAAGTACGCAATTTTTTTCATCTTGGATAGAGGCTTTACCAAAATGTCTGTTATCTGCTCATCTATGGAGATATATTGGAGAACCACTTCCCTTTTCTGGACTTCATCATGCAGAATGTAATGCTTGATCTCAATGTACTTTGGTCTATCTTGGAACACTGGTTTTCTTTGAAGGCTTCATATAGCTCTGATCCTTACAATATATCATGGTCGAATTCATCACTTTTGTTTCCTGCTAGATCATGACATCGTGGCAAGGCTCAAACTGAAACATATCCAAGTAGCACTTCTTCTATCATCATGAGAGTTTTCCATGGATTAGCAATCCATTATCCCAAACTTCTGAGTAACTATTCCAATACACTATCTCAGTCATATAAAGTTTTTACAACACTTTTGTTGTATATGAGATACTCTACATCAAGTTGTTTGAATCCATACAAGGTCTTCTTATATCTGCATACATGGGTCTCTTTCTGGTATAAGCTTCTTTCTGACATGCTTAATTGGGAAGAGTTATCTTTTACATGTAAATTCCAATCCATGGATACTACAAGAGGTATATCTGGAACAAGTTGTTGTCATGGTCTTCTCCCTCCTTCTGGAAGAACCTCTGAATATTACAATGCTTCCATTCATAAGTCTTTTTCACACTGTTCTTTATCACGACTTCCATTTCTTCTGCTCAATTTCTTCTTAGTGAGTTCAAACCAAGTTGGTAGTCTTTGTGATTTTCGATATAATATCTGGTTATTCTGGATTTTTCTTTCTCTCTTGGAACCTTCATGTTCTTCCTCGTGTTTCTCTTTAACTCTTGGGTCCATGGAGCTTTCTATAGATTCCATGCCCTGAAGATTCCAACTTCTTCCTTTCATCATAGGATCATGGATGTAGATGGACAACCAAGGATACTTTAAAGCTTATTTTCGAAGAAGACTTCTTCTATAGTCAACACGTGTTGCTTTTCATCGCTGCTACTTTCAATGGTAACATGCATAGATACTTCATAATCCTCAATGGATCATATTATTTAGGATTATCTCCCTCCTAATCCTTGCTTCATGCATGAATGCATGCTCTTCTTTTGGAATTTTGTAATTATCCCCTTCCATCTAAGATAGTCCATGCTTTCGTTTGCATTCTTATTGCCTTTTGCAAGGTGTCACAAGTATTTTTCTAATTTCCTCTGTTTTGACTTCTTTTGGGTCTCTTCAGGTTTGATTTTGATTTCGTCTTATCTGACAATTGTTACTTATATAATAGCTTCCACAGGAATTGTTACCAAAGATTGTCAACATACTTCATCTTTTTGTCAGGCGAAATATATGTCGTTATAATAACATTGTAGTACTTGCCCAACCATTTAATTGTCAACCCGGGGTACGTAAACTGACGAAGCACATGCACTATTTGTGCAGGACTGAAGTAGAACTAATCTAATCTAATCTATGTTGTTGAAATCAAACTAATCTGAGAAAGCATTGAAACACTAACTAGGAAAGCATGAAATTGCATAAGGGAAATACAACATGTGAAGAGTTAACAACAATGACATATGTGAGCTCACACAATAAGATGATGTTGAATTACATTTCAAGAATCAAATCAATCTCCATGAAACAATAATGAAAGTATGAACCAATGAAACCAAGCTAAGAATCCCTTTCCTTCATCAAAAGCTAATCAAAATCTAATCTTCATTCTAATGATTTAATTCCTAATTCCTCATTTTCTAATTGAATTCTCATGAAGAGAGAACACTCTCTTATATACATGAAGAAGATAACCATCTCATAATTGCAGATCCACTATTCTCTCAACCACTCTCAACTACTTTCCCATTATTACAAGATATGATCCCTT
>ML781068.1:305078-323648 GCA_009831015.1 Picea engelmannii
ACAACACCTGCCATGCCTTCATCGTTCAACCACTTCAACAATATCTTCCTCTCCTTGGTATGGTCTTCTCCCAGACTCTGGCATTTTGGCAATATGCCTAAAAAAATTTCAAACATCATGAATATTAATTCATATTTTCATCCCTAAACATTTATTGATGTTCAAAATTCAAGAGAAAAAAAATACACATATCAACACAATACTTATCTAAGCAATTCATGGATCTGCATCCATATGACTATCAATTTTACTCAGATCATTTTTTTCATTGACATACCCACTGTGCTCATGATCCCAGTCAACAGATAAAAAGAGTTATCAAAGTCTCCTCTTCCTTGTGGTCACTCACATTCCAGGCTTAGGCATCCCCTTCTTTGTTGCACAGTCCCTTTGGCGATCCATCTTGCCTGCCAAGGATTTCTCGCACAAGAAGAGTTCAAATACTTTCATCGAGTCTTACAACTGAGGCATCCCTCAAGCCTGCTCTGTCGAGGCATCCCTCATGAATGTTTTAACACAAACACAACCATATTATGGTGATCATGGCATATCATAGGGTCTTAATGTCACAACAATGGCCTTTTTCCATGCTTTCTCAGCTTTCCAACCATCATTTGTCCCTCGAGGATAGATATGTCATCTCACCTATATCACATGCATACAATAACCGTCAGATGCTGTCATCAATTTCATCAAAATTTCTTTCAATCTATTGTCCACAGATTTTAAATTCCATTTATCAATTGTTCAAATATGTTCCATACAAGAACTAGATTCTACAAGCCTGAGACTTTTTTCTCATGGCAGTTTGGCTCTTTTATAACCAACAAGAATTGGTCTTCCTTATGGAATTATATTGTTGCGATATCCAAGACCGTCCTTCCTACAATTTCAATCTTCACACAACCAAACAAATTGTTAGTTTCTCATGCACATTACACTTTTATTGCACACTTCCAGTGGCTCACAAACAATTCTAAAATTGTGCATACTAACAATTAAATCACTTCTATATATCTATTCATTGATATGTAGTAAAATGAATTATCATTCATTACACATGCATTATTTCAACATACTAATATTTTCTAAAATGCAATCAATAGTCATATGAATTTAACCAATGTGCCAATTTCTATGGCCATATTCATACACAATGCATCCTAGCATTGATTTTAGATTATCGTATTTTATGTTAGGCATCTCGCCTATGGTGAGTTGGAACTCAACCAACCACATTGTTTATTTATTCAACTTCATTATTGCAACAGGATTGTGCTTCCTTCTTTGAGTTAATCAAGACCTCAAATCAACATACGTTATATGAAATTAAAGTTTTATGCGAATGCATTCCAACATTTTTTTTTTAAGTAAGAATTTATATATAAAAAACCTTCAAAAAACCAGAGTTACAAAATTTTCCATAGTGTCGTACTATAATAACTAAACTTCCCTAAGGGGAAACCGGTTCAGCCAGCCAGTGTTAGGACCAAAATATCTATCAGTCTTACAAAAGTTGTAAACAGAGCTCAGAAATAGCAAACTAAAAGCTAGAAGCAATAAACCGAACCTAATACTAGCCTCCATGAGGCAACATAAGGAAAACCATGATATGTGGATCCCTGTGCTGGTCATACACTTGGCTTGTAACCTATCCATCCAGACAGAGAGGTGGCAAAGGCTGTTAGGTCCTAGGGATCCTCTTCGACAAATTCCCCCCTCCATTACATCTGCTCATGCGTGGCAGTGCCCGAGTCACCTCCTTCCTTTCCGTCATCAGGTCGTGTGCCTCCCACTTCCATGGGCTCATGCATGCCCATTCCTACTACAACTTACTCACCAGGTGTTTCTTCTTCACTGGGCATGTATTCCTCGTCCATGGCCACATGCATGGACAAACCTGAGTCTCCATCTCCTGTGGGAATCCCCCCATCACTTGAGTCACCTACATGAGTGTACTCTGCTGCCCTAACTGCATCTGGTGTGGAGTGGAAGGCCCCCTGGAAGGTGGAGAGGATTTGGAGGAGCGCAAAGGTCTTACCATCCAGTATCTCCATTCGAAACTAGAGGTCATCCAGGCCCTGACGAAGCTCGAAGACCATCCTGTGGAGGATGGAAATGCTATCCTGCAATTGTGAGTCTGGGACTGAGTCTAAAAAGGAGTGTGGCCCCGGCTGAGTTCCTCTGAGAAAAGGTGGTGCTCCCAAGGGTGGGCGAGTGGGGGAATTCTCTGGCATGCCAGGTGTGCTGGCAGGTGAGTTTGGTGGGACTACAGGGGGTGACCATGATGAAAAGGCCAGGTCAAAGATGGGTCCTGTGTGAAAACCTAGTGAACTGTTGGAGAGAGCTAGCCCTTCAAGTTGGGAAGTGGGAGGGGAGGAGGGGGCGCTTGGCTCTTGTTCGGACTGAGACTATGAGGAGTGCAAGGGGGATGAACCAGGGGAAGAACTTAGGGAATGTGCAGGTGCTAGAGAGAGGACCAACTAAGGCCAGAGTGGTTTCCAAGGCAAGCCTCTCCTTGGCTTTCCTCTTTGTCGTGGCATTCTGATGGCCCAGGGGGAGAAGGTAAGCATAGGGGAAGAGCCCAGGTGGATGAGGAGGAGATAGAGATATAGCCAGTTGCAGGGGAGCGCAACAAAGGAGGGATACTAGAATGAGGCATGGATTCGTGGCTGAAGAAGGAGGCAATGTTGCATGCACAGAGTAATGGCGAGTTCATTGAGCTGAGACATGGAGGGGACAACATGAGAAGGCTAGGCGCACCAGGATTAATGGCGTCTGGATCTTCTTAAGTGAGATTTAAATGCATGGGGGTGGCAGTGGTGTGTGCCACGCTTCAATCACATGGACAACGCCATGTTGGTCACCTCGTGCCACCTCCAAGTGCCATGTGTCCCACACTATCACCCCATCCAGGGGTCTGTCCGCGACTATGGATTTTTCATTGCACTGTTGGAGGATGGGGTGGGTCGGATTGAGGGAAGTTTGGCATAGCATCTCTGGTCCTTCCCAATTCATTTCCACATTAGCTAGTTCATCAGCAACTTGATTCGCCTTTCTCCTGATGTGTGAGGGGATGCGGGCCTAATTGGGTTGGAGGAGATCCACAATTGTTCTTAGTCCGTAGGAGAGTCTCTAGGAAGGTGATATTCGCTTTGGGTAAGGTCTGTTCAAGATTCTCCCAAAGAGATTGGTGATGACTAGCGAATCCCCTTCAACAACCAGCTTGGTGAAGTTGTGCTCAATTGCTACTTGCAAGCCTCTGGTGATCCTCCATAACGCAACAACATTGTTCGTAGTGTGGCCTAGGCTACCTGCATTGATGAGAATTATGTTACCCAAGTGGTCATGGAAGACTGCTCCGAAACATGTTGCCCCAGGGTTACCCTTGGAGGCACCATCAAAGTTGAGTTTGATGAAGCCTTCCGAGGGGGGAGACCAATGCGAGGGGATGCCTTGAAGAGGTTGAGTGGTATGGGGGAGGGGTGGGCCCTGAACCAGATTGACATTCCATTGTTGTAGGATACTTTTCTCCGAAGGAGGTCCATTTAGATCTGTTTCATTCCAATGTTGTAGTCTGATTTTTTCTAGAATGTTGTGACAAATTTGTTTCCAATAGTGCTACAAAGGATCATTCCTAAAGATTATTCTATTTCTTTCCTTCCAGATTTTCCATAGTATAAATCCTGGGAAAAGTTGGCAGATGCGGTTGAGAAGGGGTGATTGGAAAATCAACAACCAGTCATTCCTGATCATTCCTGAAGTCACATCTCTCTAGTCTTCTATGGTGTCTATGATGTTGTCCCGCTTGTGATCTGAGGTGCACATGATCAACGCACACTGATCCCAGACTTGAGTGGTGTAGGGGAAGGTGTTAAGGAGATGGTTCAACATTTTAGCATCTTCCCCACAGAGCATAGAGATGTACAAGCCAACAAATCCCCTTTTCAAGAGGTTATCCCATGTGAGAATGCTCGCATGTGTGACAAGCCAGAGGAAAAGACTGATTTTTGGCCAATGTTTCAGGGACCATATTTTGCTCCATTCTTTCCTTGAAGGTAACGGGTCTGAGTGAGTCTTAATGGGATAGGCCTATTTTATGATGAAGGTGCCCCTTGGCTAGTGTCCCCATCGTAGGATGTCCTCACCTATCAGAGTGGGGATTTTCCGTGTATTGGTTGCATTAAGCCAAGGCTGAAGGTCCACCTGTACCTCTAAATGCAGGTCTTCATTGTTTGATTTCCAACATCTCCAAGTGGGCTCTGTAGGGTTGTCCTACCAGTAGTCTACCACTTTTTTCAGGTCCGCCTGCGTGGCTGGGATGCTAAAAGTGTCAGCCCAGTCTTCATGCTCTAGAATTGGCAACTGCTACCACAAATCTTTCCAGAACAGAGATGTTTTCCCATTTCTAATTTCCCAGAAGGCATGACTTATAACAAGATGCCTATTTTTCTTGGTTTTCACCGAAATTAGGGATTCAGGGTTGTCCTCATTCCATATGATCAGGTTTCTCTCCACCGTATTGGGTGAATACTTCCTCCTCTAGAGCTTGGCCCATAGATCTTGAGGTATTTTGAGCCACCTCCACCAGATCTTAGCACTTAGGATTTTGTTCATGGATGAGGGGTCCCTTAAACCAAGACCACCTTGAGCTTTGGGTTTGCATAGTTTATCCCAACTGATAAGTGCTAGAGTTTTCCCCATTTTAAGGCCTTTCCAAAGGAAATTCCTTTGCAAGGTTTTGATGGCCGTAAGGATGAAGTTTGGGGCTGCAAGAGAAGAAAAGGTATAAATAGGTAGGGCTTGAAGCATGGCTTTGAGGAGAATGAGGAGGTTGTGGAGATTGAGGGCTCGATAGGTCCAAGAAGTGAGCCTATTGGAAAAGGAGGAGAGGATATGTTGCCACGAACTGTTTCTGAGGGAATTTTCCAGCAAGAGGATGCTGAGGTATTTGGACGAAAGGGAGCTTCGGGTGAATCCAAGGATTTAAGAGATATGGCGTTGAATCAGAGATGGAATGTTGAAGAAGAAAATCTGGGATTTGTCTTTGTTAAAGTTCAGTCCTGAAGCATCACAAAAATTTTGAAGGATTGAGAGGAAGGAGTGGTCTTCCATTACTGTGGGGTAGCCCATCATCAGGGTATCATCAACAAATTGGTTGTGAGAGATCGGGGGAGAGATACCATGCAGGGAGAGACCAATCAACGTTTGTTTTTCTATGGCGGCATGTATGGAACGACTGAAACCCTCAGCCATGATAATGAAAAGGAAAGGGGACATAGGATCGCCTTGTCTGATTCCTATGGAAGGAGAGAAAGGGCGGGAGGAGACTCCATTGATGAGGATAGAAAAGAAGGCAGAGGGGGTGAGATTTAAAATCCACTCTACCAAGGTGTGGTCAAAGAAAAAGGCAAGGAGCATAACGCACATGTATTCCCAGCTTAACTTGTCAAAGGCTTTGGATAAATCCAATTTTAAGAGAATACCTGGCGTGTAGGTCTTCTGCAAGGAGTGAATCACTTCATGCACTAGGATGATGTTGTCTAGGATTTTCCTGCCTTCCACATAACCCGATTGCTCTGGTGAGATGATCCGTGGTAGGATGGGCTTGAGTCTTCTAGCAATCACTTTGGTTAGGAGCTTATAGATGACATTGCAAAGAGCGATGGGTCAAAATTGCTTAGGGTGATTGACCTGCCCCTCTTTTGGAATGAGGGTGAGGAAAGTTGAGTTGAGTTTCAGGAGGACTTGCCCTGATATTCTGGAGTCTTCAATGATTTCCCATACCTCTTCCTTGATCATCTTCCAATAGTGATGGAAGAAACTGCTAGTAAATCCATCCAGTCCCGGGGCCTTTCCTTTGGGGGTGTCTTGAAGCGCTTGATCTACTTCCTCGAGAGTGATAGGCCTAAGCAGGGGGACGTTCTTCTCCTGAGTGATTAGGGTGGGTATGTGTTGTGTAAACTTGGTGATGGCTTGGGATCTGTTCTATTGAGTCTCTGTCAGGAGAACTTTTTAATAAGAAACCAATTCCTTTTCCAGGTCCTCATGAGAATGGATGATTTGACCATTGCTGGAGGTTAAATGCATGATTCTATTGGTATGCCACTATTGAAGGGTGGATCTGTGAAAATTTTTTGTGTTTCAGTTGCCCTCCTTGAGCCACTGGATGCAATATTTTTGTTTCCACAGAATATCTTCTTGGGCTTTCCTGGCCTCTAGATGTTGGCATATAGCCACTTCCTAGGCTTTAATATCTTTAGAGAATCCATTCTCCTAGATTTTTCTTTGTACCATGCTCATTTGATCTATCAACTGCTTTTGGGATTCAAAAATATTGCCAAAGGTTTGTCTGTTCCAGCCTTTGAGTTGTTGCTTGAGATTCTTGAGCTTTTGTTGGAAGTGGTACATCTTGGAGCCATGAGGTATCGCTGCCTCCCTCCACCACTCGTGGATCTTTTGATGGAAATCCGGGTGACTGAGCCAAAACTACTCAAACCTGAAGGGTTTCTGACCCAGGGTGGTCGACACATCCAACCATAGCTGAATTGGCCAGTGGTTCGACCCGTGAAAATCCAGTATGCTTTCCTCTAGGGATGTGCCTTCCATCAGAAGGGAGTCCAAAATTAGGAAACGATCCAGCCTGGAAGCTATTTGATGTATTCTAGTTCTCATGTTTGTCCAGGTGAAGGTGCCATTGGAGGTTTCTAGGTCGATGAGGTTGGTATTGTCTATAATATTTTGGAAGTCATTGGATTCTTGTTCCAGACGCCTTATTTTTTCATCTAGGTTGTGTATCAAGTTGAAGTCACCTCCTAAAATGCATCTGCTATCCTTGGTTAAAGTAGACAGGTACTCCATATTACTGAGGAAGGCTTTCTTATCCCTAGAGCTGGTTGGTCCATAGACATTGGAGAGGTGGCTAGGTTTGTTGGAGCTAATGAGCCTGTAGGCAGTCATGATAGACCATTTGGTTGTGATGAAGTTTTCCATAATGGTTGTGCTGGGGTTCCATATTATAGCTAGGCCTTCGGATGTACCTGTGGCCACTATGGATACCACTTTCATTTGCTTCCAATAGTAGGGGATAATCCTATCCATGTCTTCGATTGTGCATTTTGTTTCTTGGAGCATCATTATGTCAGGTTTCTCTGCTAAGATCAAATCTCATAGTATTTTTTGCTTGCTACGGTCGTTGAGACCTCGTATGTTCTAGGAGATGATCTTCATGAGGAGGAGGGGGAGGGGAGAGGGGGGAAGCTATTCGATATGAGGTGGATCTGACTAGAGTTCACCATGAAGTGACCTATCTCTTGTATGAGCTTACTCGTCGACTTCCTTCCTCTCTTCTTTTCATCTTTTTGAGGTTTGCGCTGATATTTCGGCGGGTTCCCTTGTATTCCCAATACCATACTGGATTTGGTAGTGGATCTGGCTGAGGATTTGAGGAAGACCTTGTGCACTTTTCATAGTTGATCTGGAGTTATGGTGTACAGTTTCTGGTGTCGATATGTGTGATCTAGGTGCTCTAGGTCCACCCCTGCTAGTTCTTGCTCGTCGAGATCCATCTCGACATCCCCATCCTCTGCTTCTGGTTGATCCACCATTCTAGTAGTAGGGTCTATTGGAAAAGTATTTGGGTTCGACTCCAGAGTTGCTCCTTCTTTTCCTCTTCCCATTTGCTGGGGTGTTTTCTCCATCGGCGCCACTTGGGGGACTGAAGGGTTCTCTGGTTGATCTTGTAGGATCACATATTTATTGCTGGTAGATGGATCCTTACTGGCCTGGGTTGTTTGCTTTCTTCTTCCTTGTCTGCACTTTCCAGGCACCTGAGTGAAGCCATCCTTGTATTTGTCGACATCTGAGTTCCCCTCTTTGTTTGTAGCATTGAGGAGGCAGTCTCTGAAAAGATGTCCATGCTCATGGAATTTCCTACACCTAAACGAAATATGTTCATAGTCAATGGTTTGCATCCAGTCCTCATCGTGGTATTCTAGGGATATGGCCCGGGAGCAACTTAGCTATATTCAGGTAGACATAGATGCGTGCATAGGAGGTGTATCTTCTTTGTTTTGTGGCCTCTTAAGATTTAATGTAAATGCCAATGTTGTTGCCTATGCCTGCAAGTACCTCCTCTAGCCAAAATTCCTATGGTAGGGAGTATAGTCTGATCCACACTGGTGCATGTGCGAAGTCTTCCATTTCAGGGCTAAATTTCTCTGTCCAAAACCTCAAGAAGAGTCCCACTAAGTTGAAAAAATATGGCCCTCCATTGAAAATGCAGTTTCTGTCCTCTAGGTTGTGTAGGATGATGGTGAAGAAACCCTTGGAACCCAGTTGCAGTTCATAGTGTCCCTTGGGCTTCCACCAATGATGTATCCATTTGATCAGGTCCCGTTCCGAGGGCCAAAGCCCTAAAAATTTTCCTACTAAGGCGTAATCTCTCATATATTGTTTTTGTTCCTCGATGCGAGGTGTGCTAGTGCAAGTAACATCAGAAGCATTTATTTTTCACCATCAAACAAACCAGACATATTCCAACATTATTTCTTTATAGGTAACCAGGGTGCCAATATTCATGGCCACCCAATTTTCTTTCTTTAACATTGTTACACTAACTGGAAGGTTCTCCTCCCATAATGGGTGGTCCAATACCTGTGCTCTTTCATGTAAACATGAATTCCCTCAATGCATTCAATCCAATGTGTTGCTTATGAACACTTCTATTCATAATCATTCATGATTGATCAATGCACTCATGGCACATTTTTTCATGAGTTTCTTGCAAGGATTTCAATTATTCTTGACTACCAGAGGCTCTTCCCTCTATTATTCAATTTCTATTCCTAAATCTTACCCTGCTTGGGTATAAATGACATACAACAACCAATTAAAATTGTATGCATATCTTCAAAACATAAAATATTTCAGAAGGTATTCTTACCCAATCACTTTTCAAATCTGATGTCACATGGACATGAAAACTTTATACCTGTCCTGACTTCCACTACCCTTTCTGATATTACCTCATCAATGGTGCTTCATGGGAACTCCTAAGGTCCCTTCATCAATCTTTCAACAATATCCTTCTTGTGTTTATCCTCTTCTTGAGGTTGTCTTCCATTGGTAGTTGTCCTCCCCAACATCTCCAATATTTTCCTACACATAACATGCATCATCACATTCACAATTATATTAGTTTTCATGTTAAATCAGAATACATGTACCATAGCGTTTAAGTCAACAAAACATTTTCAGATATGCCCCAACATATTTATATGCAGTCTATCACATTATTTATAAATATATTCACTAGTGTAATCATAAAAATATTTCAACTATTTTAGTATCCTATAACCATCAACATTCTCATGACTTAAACATTTACACATAACGACATTTCAATTTTCTCATCCAAGAGAAGCACGGTAAACAACCAGAAAAGAGTCAAGGGATCTTCCCCTTTTCGAACTCCTTTACACAATCTAGAACTTTCAACTTAACTAAACTATTTCCAAGGCCTCACTTCTTTTGCATAACATGGCTTAACCAAGATCATTCATTTAAACATGTTTATTAGTTTATTTTCCTTTGCTTTAAAAACTATTCTTTTAAAGAATACAACTCTGCTAAGCGAATCAAAGTTTTAGAGTGAGAAAAGTGTTCTCCCTTTTATCCTTATTTTCTTCTACAATCTATCCCTTTTGTGATCTTTCTGCTCCATTCCTTGAGTAGTCTCAGTCAAGTTCATATTGACCTTTTTTGGATGTAACAACATACTACAACATTAAAATTAGCTCACAATCTAATTGTGATTCAGTGCATTATGCACATTTACCAAATGGAATCAAGATCTATCAAGGTCCTGTCATATGCAAGTCTTCCAATCATGCATTATGTTTTAAAATGTAATCCATGATTTTTATATAAATAGGTTTTCAACCCACTACCTAATTTTCTAGTAGTCATTAATGTTATGGATCTGTTTTCCTAACCGAGTCTCTACACAGTTCTTCCACATGGAACTATCTCTACATGAAACTCCCTTGTTGCATATCCATCATTAATTGAAATGATCTCAACCCTGAGTCAACATCGGCTTCATCATTTCAAATATTTACCTAATTCTTCATTAAGAATATGGTCATGTATTCTTATTATGCATTCAGATTATACATTCAAACATGTATGTTTATTCTATCATCTTGCATTCATACTGTGTTTTCATGCACTTAACCTCATGCATCAACATAATGTAATGTATGTGTTTACCATAAGCTTACTTTACAATTTCACATGCATATGTATTTAAAAATCATTTTATTCATGATTATTCACAATCATTTACATGCAATTCGGAAAGGCATAATCATATTTCCTTCCATTCATAATAACAGAGCATCCTTCCTCATCGCTCTTTCAAAACATTACACTAACTTCTTTGAAAAGTGGTATACAATCTCCTTCAAGCTATCATTCAATCAAGACAATCAGACCCTTCAAAACAGAGTTAGCTATGTATCCATAGCATTATCCAATCATGGAAAGTACAAATCTTGCCTCACCGTTCACTTATTCAGACAGTCACACCAACCTTTATATATATATACTTGCACATTTTTTTATCATTCATATACAGTTAAAATTCAATAAATGTGTATGAATGATACAACCTAAGTGGGCCTAATGGTTAAGAACATGTGTTTCCTCCTAAGACGTCACAAGTTCAATTCCAGAGGGGGGTAGGGTATGTATACCTCCGTAGACTTTACCAGTCAAATTGTTGGGCGGAGGGGGTCCCTTGTCCCACAAACAAGGGGGTCTCATACACCAATTTGGTGTCTGGATTGGCCATGACCTTAAAAATAGATTATATATATATATATATATATATATATATATATATATATATATATATATATATATATATATATATTATGCATGTGACTCACTTGCACATTTTATATCATTCATATACATTTATTGAATTTTAACATCATCTTTTTCCAATGAGAACTTACAATCATCCACATGGCTAATCTCACATATATCCTCTCTACATGGAAATAACCAACAAACACCACTCTTTCCCTTATGCTACAAAATCATTCCATAATCCAGAAAACACAAATAGGAAATTACAACATTACCCAGGGAATTAAAATTCCAATCTCTATCTCTCTTCATGCCTCAATTCGTTGTTGGTCAACAAACCTTTATCAAGGGGATCCTTTCCTAGGTTCCCTCTCACTATTTCATGGGCATACTAAACCATACCTATATGGCCATCATTCACCTATGGATGTTAATATGATCCATTAACCTTTAGGAGAATATCCCATCATTCTCTCTACTATATTATGGATCATAACCTGATTGGTTCCTTGCCTTATCTTCATAAAGCTGTAAACAATCAGTATCCTCAACATTCTCATTCACGTTGTTAACTTTTATGCTATAATCAGGTCATCACTAACCATATGATCTATGGAAACACCACATTTTACATCCAATAACATACTGTATTAAGTCTATATGTAGGTTATATACATGCTTAATCACTTCCATACACATTACAACATAGCCTTGTGCACCCAACATTTTACCCATGCCTACAATGCATATGTATTCCAGCTATAGGTTTCAATTATTATAGGTCAAGTGAATTGACCTTACAATTCTCCATCAATCCTCTAAACATGAGGAATCCTACATACCAGGCTTAGTCTTTTATTTAAGCATCAATTGTAATTTCTAAGGCTCCATCAACCCATACTTACAACATTACAACCTAATCAAAACAATCCAACTCATCCATTCTCTGGACTCATGCAATTCTATAACATGATTATTCCATCTCTTCCATTCACATTCAAGTCTTACCATGAATTCCTATTATCATATTCTCACTCATGTAGGAGTAGCTATATTTTCAACAAATCCACAAATATAATTTCTTCTATTGAAAATTAGCATGTGAATTTCCTGTTATAAGATATACACATTTTTTAACAAAATTTCAATCTGCAGTACTTATTCTCAAGGAACATATGCAATTAATAAATAAATAAAAATTTAGGTAGAAAACACTTTCCAACAGGTTTATTTTATCCTTGGTATACTATTCCTATGTCTGATCTCTAGCCCATCTAGGCCTAGTGTTTGAAACTCTGCTATGATACCACTTTGTAAAACACCCAACCCCTAACCCTTCCTTAGGATGGTGGGGTGTCAAAATTCTCTCTTCCTCAAATTGGTTATTTTCTCTAAATGAAACCCATAGTTGGATTCTTCTCATCGAGAGAAGACATGGATGTTGGCATGACATTTTCCACCTGGCCCACCAAGCCCTTGACTTATTGACCCTCGACCCTTCTGCACATGTCGCTTTCAACATTCTCTAGGTATTTGTATTACTGGGGTATAAATATATCATCCCACTAGGGTATCGAGATACCTCTCCCCCTGTTAAACCAATATTTACTAAAACTCCAAGTGCCTGGTCTGATATCTGAGTTAGCACCCACGACACGTGACCTTACCATACTCTGCCACCTGGCATGACACATGGCTCTATTACACCTGCCACTTGGATTTACATGTGACACTCATGACTCAATGTTGATCATTGCCTCAAAACTCCAAATAACCTTGACATGTGGCACGATCACCACTTGACATGTGAACCAACCATAGTACAACACAAGAACTGACATGGCTATACATGTCAACAAATAGAATTTGACTCGTCCATCTAGGTGCTAACACTTGTCCACTTCTCATCGGTTCAGGTACATCATCTTACGTCATCCTCCTCCTCTCGCAGGCTAACAGGGAAAGCTAGAACCCTTCCCCAAAACCATTCCCCACCAAGCCATCGACATATCAAAAATTTGTGAGGAGAAAAGGATTAGGTGAATAAATTTGATAGTTTAGGGAAATGGGCAAAACCCTTCCCCAAGACTGTGCTCCCCCAGGGCACCGACATATTGGGGATTTCCCAAACAAATATAGAATTGGAAGACTTCTGGGGCTTAGGTACTCTGGTACCCCAAGCGTGATTTCCCTCCTGAGCTCGGTTACAAAATCGATGGTTGTGGTCCATCCATTCTCAGATCTGACAACTGTGGATAAAGGGTGCTAAACTGAAAGTATTCACACCCAATTAGGTCCACACTCAACTCATAAGAAAATCATCTGTTGATATGTGTCATACTCAGACACATTAACTACCAAGCGGGCAATCCTCATCTTCACGACATTGCTCACTTCACAAGTGAAGGGGTTGGAACTCCACATGGGAACCCTGCCCATTGGGTATTAGATATCGATTAATTTACAAGGACTACCACATGGTACCTTATGGTACTTAGGGGATCCAATAACACCATATTCTAGGGGATCTAACCATCGGTTCCCCAATCCTCCGATATTGATGAACGATTGTTGTTAAATCCTTCCGTCTATCCAACGACTATTGTAAATCGATGACTTACACAAGGAATTAAATGAGTTAACAACTCGTCCTTGGATAGTCATGATTGACCCTCCTCTCCTGATTGAAAACTATTGTTCCTCATCGGTTTTCACAGGGATTTAAACAGATTATGGTCCATGCCTTTGACTTAACAGTCTTGCAATCTCTCATTGCATCATCATGCTAGGTTTTTAACCTTAACTCCATATCTTTTATAACCCATTTACCAACAAGAAATAAGCCTGCTACTTGACACTCAAACATGGATTTAATATCCTACAAACCTTATGCGTCAAGGAGAGGGAAGAGCACATGGTTTATCGACCTTCTTTGGACTTCATCACATAGGATTTATAATTAAGTTATTTAAACCTTCAAGGGTTATTACAATGCTCCATTTATCTCGGCATTTAACATTCATTTCCTTAATTTGTAAGTTTGGTTCCCTTTTATAGGAACCTAATACAAACATATATACCACTATGAACATGGGAAATATAGACCTACATCATTTTGTTTCCATTACGAGTTCTTACTCAAAATCTTACAATCATGTTGATTATACCAGCATGCATAATTACACGTTTACACAACATGATGGAATTGCAAATATGCCAGTATTTAATCCATGATACATGCATATTCATTCATGAATGCAATTTAAAAAACAACCATCCATTTCATTAACAATTATACAAATTCATAATACAATTGCAAGTACTCATCCGTTCGTTATAATTCAATTTCACAAAGTACAAGGACACTTATTTATTTTCAAGTTGTGACCAACCAACTGACTACGGGTGAACGCCTTTCCACCCAACCATATGCCTTTCTCCTTAGTCACTTTGAAAACATTCCACCCCCATGCCAAAACATGATACCACTAGGGGATTCTCACAATTGACTCAATCAATCAAGGAATGGATCAAGGAGGCTACTCTCCTCCACTCCAGTGACAATAAAAAAAGTTTCCCCTCTTTCCCACTGAAATCAGGGCCTCCATAGGTTTTATCATCTGCCTTCCTAGATGGATTTCCTATACACCAGAGAGTCCCTTCACAACTACATTCTCCCTCAATGCCCTCTCCTTCTAGTTTCGTTTTCTTTCCAAAAAGCATCAAGCATGCAACCCTCTATTGCTTTAGTATGAAATTTTGGGTATTTTATGCTCTAGTTGACCATTCCAGTCCTGGGCATACTTCCCATTTCTTCGTTTGCTCAGGTCTACATTCTTGAGCTTCCTCTGCTCCCTCACGAGCGTTTTCTTCTGTTGCACAAGTATTTTGTTTTGTGCGAGCATGACCTCCTTCTCAACACCATATTATACCACTTTACAATTGTTTCTACACATTCTGCCTCCATGATGTATATTGTTGGTTCTCTCGCAACATTCTTTATTCCTTGGGTCTTCTACAAACCCAAAACTCATAACTTCAAGCTCCCTCACTCTAAACTCGAATCCTTTTGAAAACTGAACTCTTCCACTCTGAATTCTCTCTTGTTGTTTGCACTTGTGTTTTATCTTCTTGCACTCCCCACACATGAATGTTATTGACCCCTCCTCTTCCTTCTATCAGAAGGAATTCATACATTATAGGAAATGAGGTGGAAGTGCCATCCCCCTCCATCATTTATCCATACTTGTATTCATTAGGGGGTGGTTAGTTGTTCAACTACCAACCCCTTCTCATTAACCAATTTGCTTCAGCAGGAAGTAAGAGGAAATTTTGGTTATTTCCTCCACACCATTCATCAAGGTAGCTTGGGATATTTTACACATGGGTCCCCTTTCCTCCCCCCTCACTATTCCCTCTCATGGTATCATGACCAGTACTTTAAGGCTTCACCCATTAGTCAATCGGTTGGCATTTCCAATTAAACAATACTATAATACAATGTTCATATGCCATGGCATGGAAATCATTAACACAATTAATTGCATCTATTCATGGGTTTAGAAATGGGGTGTTACACTATTTTAAAATCATTGTGCGATACCACAATCGATTCATATTAAACACCAAATCTAGACTCTATAATATATATGATTGAAACATGATACTCATATCCTCAATTGATAATACTATGATATGCATTTATTTCATTATATGAAAAAATAAGAGGAAGTTCATATACGTATAGGGCATGCATTGTCAATTGGGTTTCCTCAAGTGGTTGGGAGGAATGATTGTTATCCTCCCCACCCAAGCTCAATTCCTATAAGTGATATGCTGAGCTCTTGACAAGTATATTATTGTAATGGATTTGAGCCTTGTTTTTTACTAGCCTTGTGCCCTAAATATTCTAGGGTTTACCTTGGATACCATCCTCAAAATGAGGGGAAGTCCTCGGGGGTTTTCCCTAGGATTTGTAACCTAGAAAAAAAGGTACAAGACATGCTTTTATTTACAAATATAGACGTCATGGATTTTTCAACGACATACTTTTATTTATAAATATAGACACCATGGATTTTGCAATGAGCTTCTTCTGTATTCATTGAGTGCGCATATCCTCCTAGGCCTTATTATATTTCCAAATATAACCTTCATCATGTTATTTGGGATTCACGACAAAGAAAATATGCTCACCTGCATGCAATCCCCAAACATAGAACGAGTATGGAAACTTGCATCAAATGAGTACGCAAACAAAATGGTATGAGATTAAGGTCAACCCTACAATTATTAAGATTGGAAAATGAATGTGTTTTTCTCAGATCACAGGTACATTGTAGTTTATGAAAGGATCTAAGTTAATGTAAAGTCTCCATGGCTAAATAACATCAAATTGAGAGGGTTCCTATACCAACACCGTTAAATTTGCAAACAAAGAAAAATGTTTTCAACAATTTTTGCATATTTTAGAATGTTGAGCAGGGATGATTTTAAGGATGGAAATTTATTTTAAAATGTAGAAACCTTGGCGAATATTACTAATCCTTCATATGTCAACTATAAATGTTTGGCTGTATTTTTTAAAAAATATTCAAATTTCTAAGTATTTTATATAGTTTTTATAAAATTTTGGCGATTTTTAAGGTAAAATAATTTTATCCTATAGAATTTGGGCGAATCAATTTTTAAAATAGCGAATCTCGTTTTTGGAAAAACCATGGAAAATTAGCCCATGAGGCAAATTTAGCCCCTAAAATCATCCCTGTTGAGTCTAAGGAGTCAGGGATTTGCTCTATTAAAGTCACTGCATCAAAATCTTTCAATAGTTAGAAATACATGTTTAGCATTCTGTAAGTTTTGTGAATACCCATGTATGGAATTTATGAGATGCAACTTAGCCCCATTAATCTGCTCAACAAACATATGACATACAACTAGGCTTGGAATTTGACATTCCACAAGACATATTTTCACTTTCCAAACATATTTGACAATTGGATTTAAATGCAGAGCATAGAAAATGACATTAAGTTCCAATTAAAAACTGTAATTTTGACATTTGTGGTATAAATTGTTAATTTTTTTAGAACATATATATTTAAATGAAAGAGATGAAGGCTATAGATTAGAGAGTTGGACGAAATTTTGCAGTGTTGCAGCTAAGGTATTTAGTTTATTAATTTTTTCATCTTCCTTGTTGCATTTAAATATATTCTATTAAAACAAAGTTACCAACTTAACGAAACCGTAACCTCAAAATGAGAACTCTAGCCCCCAAAACCCATATTTTTGCGTCAAAAACATCAAAATGAACCATAGGATCAAAAAGTGGTGCTACCGGTAGCACCCTTTTTGCCGGGGGGCGGGGGGGGATTGCGACTTGTTTGGCCAAAATTGTGACTTGTTTTGAAATCACGAACTTTACAAGATGACAAATCCTTAAAATTGACCATCGAATCGAAAAGTGATGCCATAAGTAACACCAACTTTATTTTTGGAGTTAAAACTATGACTTGATTGGCATTATGGCCTTGGCAACAAATACCATTGCCAAAGAAAACCTTGAAAACGACTCCTAAATCAAAATTGGTGTTAGTTGAAAATTAATTAATTAATTTTGAAAATATATTTACATTAAAAATCAAGTTCTATGCACACTGGGTGTCTATGGATTGTAATTTTGTCTTTAGTGAAATAGAAGTTATGATTTTTTATTGAGGGAAAAAAATTACACGGAGACTGAAAAATTAACAAATGAAAAAAATTTCCCTTTTTTCATAAAAAAATGTAATAATAATAATATTTTTTCATAAAAAGTGAAAAAATAACCAATATTTTCACAAAAACACAATTAAATAATAATAATAATAATAATAATAATAATGATTTAAAAAATAAAATTTTAGAAAAAAATAAATCCAAAATCACTAGCCAAAATACAAAATATTGATTTATGGATAAATTATGGATTTATCTTTGTTAGATAACCAATAATTTGTAAATTAAAGAAACCCAAATGAAATTTAATAAACTCATAGGGGTGAGGACCTTACTTGTATTGAAGAATCTAACTTACCTGCAACCTGGTGACTTCATAAACACAACCATACCCTGATCCTTGACCTGTCGACCACAACACAAAGTGGGGGATGAGTCTCCACCCAACCATAGACATTGATACTCTAATATTTAGTAGTAGGTCACCCCGAGCCCTCAATATATTGCCCTGCCAATGGATCTTTATCCTTCCCCTCTCCATAGCTTCAACCCAAGAGAGATGTGCCAAAAGAGAGAGATGCCATTTTCTCATCCTTTTCCCTCTTTATATAGAGTCCATACATGGTAAAGAATCCCATCTCTATGATCCATTATCTAATTGTTTGTTATACTTTATGGTTTCAACTTTCTCCATTAATTGCAGTTACTTATTTTATGATTCTCTTTAATTACCCTAATATCCATAATAAATACTTATTATGACCTCCTTTAGGATAATTATTATATACTTTATTATTATTATTTATTCTAATAAGTATTTATTATGATCGTCTAGGAGAATTATTATATTCATGATATTATTATTATTATTTATATTTAATAATAATAATATGGGGCATGACATAAAATTAAAAAAAAAATGATTTTTTTTTTTTTTTAAATTTAATCGAGAACTGGGAGGGGTGATACCAGACA
>ML781068.1:323978-345360 GCA_009831015.1 Picea engelmannii
TTGTTGTTTTTTTTTTAAATAATTTTGATTTTTAGATTTTGTTTTTTTTTCTTATTTTATATTTTGGCTAGTGATTTTGGATTTTGTTTTTCTAAAATTTACTTTTAAAATTTTTCTTAAATTTTGTTTTTTGTTTTTTCTCAATTTTTTTAAAAAACAATTTGCATTTTTTTTGTGAAAATATTGGTATTTTTTTCACTTTTTATGAGAAAAATGTTTTTTTTTTTTTACATTTTGATGAAAAAAAGGATTTTCTTTTCATTTTTATTGAAAAAAGGATTAATTTTGATTTGTTAATTTTTTTATTTTTCACTCTCAGTGTAATTGTTTTTCCCTAAAAAAAATCATAACTTATATTTCACTAAAGACAAAATTACATTCCATAGGCACCTAGGGCGCATTGAACTTATTTTTTAATGTAAATTTGTTTTTAAAATTAATTAGTTAATTTTAAGCTAACATCACTTTTGATTTAGGAGTCGATTTCAAGGTTTTGTTTGGTAATGGCATATGTTTCCAAGGCCACAATTTCAATCAAGTCATAGTTTTAACTCCAAAAATAAAGTTGGTGCTGCTGATAGCATCACTTTTCCATTCGAGGGTCAATTTTAAGGTTTTTTCATCTTGTAAAGTCCATGATTTCAACTAAATCGCAGTTTTGGCCAAATGGGGCATGCATTGACAAGATGAACAAGAAATAATGGCAAGGATAGGGAAAAGTTATTGAAGATGTCAGGTAGGTCTTCCATCTACTTCTATTGCTTTTAAAATATATTCTATTTTTTGTCCGTGAGAGGTGATTATGGTTTCTAGATTAAATAAAATTGTTTGTTTCATAGTAGAGTCATTTGATTCATTCAGAAGCATGCAATGGGGAGGTTAAAAGTACTAACCATGAAAGATAAAAATCACTAAAAAATTCTACTTACAATCAAGATTTTACGAGTTCACTCAGCTGGATATGATTGATGAGATTTGAATGTTTACAGTTTTAGGTTCTTATTGAGCAGATCGCCTGATAAGTTTTTAACTAACGAATCTGCCTTCATCCAATAAATAATTCATAAAAATGCCAATAAATTTCTGCATCATATAAAATAAAGTGTAGTAAAAATTTTTAAGAGTAAAATGAAGACATGATATAAAATGAAGTGTAGTGAAATAAAGGGTAGTCCAAAACTTTAACCGTCGTAAAAATTTCAATGTGAAAGTGAAATTCCAATATACAACCAATTTCTGAACTTTAAAATCAACCATAATTGCAAAATATTCCAAGATTGAAAAACATAAGGTACATGCATTTATTTGACTATAAGAAAACAACATTAGTACACTTCTCCATAATTGTAGAGTTGAATTGAAATTTTCTTGGACACTTTTTTGACTTGTTTGTTGGCATCTAGCCCTTCAAATAGTGTGGGATATGGGGCCATCATATTGTCTTGTTATTCTGGTGGTTTTTCCCCCTAATCAAATTAAAATTGTTTTGGATTTTCCAATTTGATGTAAAATTTTGATTTCAGTAATTGCAAATTGCAATCTTATACTAATTCTAAAGTTTTGAATCTACCCAGATTCTCAAAATTATAATTTGAACAATGTAAACTAACATTTGAGCAATTCTTCGACTACAAAATACAAGAAAATTTGAGTACTCTGTATCATACACTCTTTCAAATAGTGAGAGCTTGATCATCTCACCAATTTATCCATGCAATCATTTCCATTAAAAAACCCAAACACTTTGTTTAAGGATCGGTAGTACATGTTTTCCCACATTAGCATCCTTCCAAAACTTGGAAAATAAATCCGATGCATTTTCTAATGCATTGAGCCTATTCTCCATTGTATTCAACATCGAGTTGGTATATTATAACTACTTTTTTATATCGTTGATTTGTTGTTGCATCATCCGAGTGACATTTTGAGTTTGCAATGGTTGCTCAAAAGTGGATCCACACCTAGATTTATCAAATGGAATGAAAAGAAAGAAAGAGAGTGAAAATGATAGACATGGAAGTGCACAATATTCATTAATCCCAACCATAGTATTGTTAATGCACTAAATAAAATGAGAAAAAACTAATATAGACATGGAAGTGCACAATATTCATTAATCCCAACCATAGTATTGTTAATGCACTAAATAAAACCCAACGCGATTCGTTCTCTTGTCATCTCTCATCCTCACAACTTATATATATATATTTAATTCCTTTAGATATGCGACTGGGTTTTCTAGAACTCTGGGACAAAACAAGATTTAATGTCTGTGTAATAATTATCCAAAAAGGGAAAAATGAATGGCTTGTTGTTTATCATCTCTCTCCCCTCTACCTACCTATAGGGTAGTATATAGGACTTCAAACCTACACACACCTTCCATTAATTAATAAAGTATGAGAGAAGTTTCTATAAATTATTTAACATATTAACCAATTTTGACATGGGCATTTAAAGAAGATGTAATCAATAAAACACTGCATTCCAACATTAAAAATTAAAAGTTAACAATGTTACGCAATTACACATTGTAAAAACTTATCATTTTATTTTATTTATTTTCCAATTTTTGGTTGGAATAATTGAGAAGGCAGATATGATAGTCATCACAACTAGTCTGACATGGGTGGACCTACAATTGTCACATATATTCATTGTAGGATGTAGCATAACCATTTTTAAAATTCTACACCATTTTCCAAACATGAAAGTATGGATTGTCATTGTTTCCTATGCATTTGAGTTTTGTACCACTGCAAACCTAAATATGAGAAAGTGCAGTGGTTATAGTCCAACTCTATTTAAAGTATCTTTAATTTAATATAGAAATTGAGAAGATGGATAAACATGTGTACAGTTTTCAAGTGCGTGTCATTCAATGAAATATTTTGATGATTAATAAAACATTATATATATATATATATATATATATATATATGTGTGTGTGTGTGTGTGTGGGGGGGGTAGGTATGTCATACAACTTGCAGAGATGTAGTGGAGCATTAATAACTATAGAGTTGTATTGGAGTAGAGAATAAATGTAGAGCTATAGTAGGGAATAAATGCAGAGCAATGGCATAGGATAAATGCAAAGTAGTGGCAGGGAATTACTTATTAGTGGTTTCCAGTAAGTATAAATTAAAAACTATAAATGAGTTATGGTTCTATTATGCTTATTTATTTAGTGCTAGGGATAGAGGAAAATGTAGTGTAAATTCTCTTACTATTATGCTGCCAAAATTTATCCATAATTATGCTACTATTGAACACTCTTGTCGACAGCATATAGACTATGTTGTAACCATTTAGTTGTTGAATAATATATTGAGTGTGCTTTAGAGGTGTGGGGTTTTTCTCCTGAAAGGGTTTTCCTCAAGATATCATGTTGTCTACATTTTTTTGTTTATTTTATTTAGTTGTAATAATTGTTCTATTTTTAGTTTTTTCACATTGTTTTATCTTGGATTAGTGTAGGAAGTGTATTCTACAAATTTGCTTCATTTCTTTTGGTATTAGAGGTTGATCACCTCGAATCCAAGGTGTTAAAGACAAGGTATTTTTTATCTAATATTTGTTTGAGTGGGAACTTGCGCATGAGGAAAGCTTGTTGCAGGGAAATGGTGAGCACATCTAGATTAGAAATGGAGAAGTTAATGGCACTAAATTTGAGTTGTGGAAGCTCAAGCTAGAGGATCTTCTAATATATCTAGATCTATGGGTTGCAGTATCTCGAACCAAACCCATTGGTATGATAGATAAAGAGTGGGTGGTGTTGGAGAGAAAGGAAAGAAGCTTTATCGAGATCTATTTGGTCAATTCCGTATTATTGAATGTTTCTTAAAAAAAAAACATAGCGACTCTCTAATAGAAGTTGGGGGATTTGTATCACGATAAATCCTTGGTTAATAATTTTTTTCTGCGAAAAAAATTGTTTTCTTTGAGAATGGGTGATGGTAATTCTGTAGTTGAGCACTTGAATGCATTTAATACCATTATGACCTAGTTTATCTCAGTTGGAGTGAAGATGGATGAGGAGGATTATTTTATGACCCTTTTGTGTTCTTTGATAGATTCATGGGACAACCTAGTAATGGCCATTGAAAGCACTGTAAAGACACTGATGCTTGATGAGGTCATTGTTTCTTTACTCTCAGAGGAGGTGAGGTGGAAATATTCTGAATCCACCAACAAGGATTTTTTCATTCATGGAAGATCAAAGGATAAAGGAAACAAGAGAGAAAATGGTAGATCTAAATCCTATTGGAGATGTAAGTCTCTTGGAAATTCTAAGGAAAAGATTTGGAAATGTGGCAAGGTCGGGCATTTCAAAAGGGACTGCAAGGAAGAGAAGAATACGAATAAGAAGGAAAATAACGATTCTGATGATGAATCTAAAAATTATTCTCAAGAGGATGGTGGAGTTGCATTTATTGCAACTTTGGAAACCCATGTAGGCTAGAGCGTATGGAACATAGACCGTGGAGCTTCTTTCCATATGACTTCTCATCGACACTAGTTTTTAGTGTATGATAAATATCATGGTAGGATGGTATACCTTAGTGATGAATCTCCTCTTAGCATAATTGGCCATGGTAAAGTCCTGATCAAATTAGTGGATTAAAGTGGATTAGTGGAGTTTTTCACATTCTAGGTCTAGCACAAAACCTAATATCAATAAGCACACTTAGTGATGTGGGCGTGAGTTTATTTTCTTTGAAAAAGGGTGTAAGATGGTTTGAGGAGATATGGTACTTGCTAAGGGTGTTCATGTGGAAAATTTGTTCCATCTTGATGTGTGCACTATTGGGAATAATATTTCTTTTATTTTTGCAATGGATATATCTATAGGATCTACACCTTCACAATCAAAACCTCCTAAACAAGATCTTGCTTTAGAAAGAAATTTACTTGTTGAGAAGAAAATGCTATGGAATCAAAGATTGGGCCATATAGGAGAGAAGGGCCTACAAGCCTTGAAAAATAAAAATCATGTTGATGGATTGAATGGTTGTACTCTTGAATTTGATTTTTGTGAGCACTACATATATGGAAAACAAAACCGTGTTCAATTTTACTCTAGTTCTCACAAATCTTCTAGGTTATTGGACTTAATTCATTCTGATGTATTTGGTCCAATTCAAGTTTCATTTATTTCTAAGACTTTGTATTGTGTGTCATCCATTGATGATTATTCTAGAAGGACATGGGTATATTTTCTTAGAACTAAATTTAAGTTTTTCAATTGGTTTAAGGAGCTTAAAGATCTCTTGGAAAACCAGATTGGTAGGAAGCTTAAGGTGTTGAGGATTGATAATGGTAGTTATTTTTTTTTTGTGGAGTTTGATAATTTTTTTAAGGAGAATGACATTGAAAGATATAATACAACTCCATATACCCCTCAAAAGAATGGAGTTGTAGAATGGAAGAATTGAATATTGATGGAGAGAGCTAGACGTAGTTTAGTGGAGTCAACTTAGAGAATAAGTTCTGGGAAAAAGTAGTTTCCACTACATGTTACTTGATTAATATGTCTCTCACATAATATCTTATGGGTAAGACCTTTATGGAGGTCTGGATAGGAAATAATCCCTCACTTCAACATATTCATGTTTTTGTTTGTGAGGCATGTTGGACATGGTGTTATGGTGTTGGCATTGATGTCAAAGAGGGGAAATATGGTAAATGTTGGACATGGTGTTATGGAGTTGTCATTTATGTCAAATAGGATCAATATGGTCATCATTATGGTTAATCCAATATGGATCCACACAAGTCACAGCTGAAGAAATTAATAAGACAGGTTTTATTAAAAGTGGCACTGGAAATGAGTAATGTCCCAACAAAAGTTTATGTTGATATGTTACTCACATCCATCTATAAAAGAAGCAATTGATCAGATAAAGAGGGAAAAAATTAATAAGCTTATTGTGTTTCCTCTCTATCAAATTAAAGTCATAACCCTCATTGGAACATTATCTACATCATTATAATCACATATAGAAGGAGGTCAATTCAACTCATTTTATGGAAAAGACTTCATCACTAATCAAGGAATAATCAAATTCGTCATTGGTTTCTTGGGCCAAGACTTTCCTAACAAATATTTGGATTTAATTCAAGGTCTCTCATAAGGTAGAATGTAGGAATATCCACATCACTGGGATAATTGAGACCATAAAAATGCATTCTCCTCAAACTACAAGCCAACCAACAAAAGAAATCGCGATGATAGACTAAAATCATAGTCTATAGTGATTGTCAAATTGGACGACGATGATCAAGTATAAATAAGATCGGATGACCTGAATCAAATTTTATATTGAAAGAGAAGTGAACAACGATGATTGAACATTGATCATTGGATCATAATGGAAGCATGATTAGATGACTCTAATCTAATTCGTAATTCAAAATGCATAGAGGTTAATAGAAGAGGGCAGACACAAAAACAATATTATGTGAAATTTAAATATCCATGTGTCAACACCAAGTTATATCGTGTTTTTTCTTGGGATTAATTCGAGTCTAGTTTTCAAATGCAAAATCAATAAATACCAGCCACTCAACCATTGATCAAAACCCTACCGTCGATTTGATTAAAGCGCCTATTTTAAGCATGACCATCCACTCAACACATGATTAAAACCCAAACGTCGATTTGATTGAATCCTAGATAATCCTTATATGCACTCTCTCTCGGTCACAAGTCAAGGTCATATGGTAAATATAAAGTTCTGATGAGGTAAAGCACTAATTGGGATAACTCCTGGATATAGGGCATATTCACTTGGTGAAATAAATAAATACCTTCGGGCTAAGTGTATAAAACAAGCCTTGCACCTTGTTTGTCTAAATTTTTAGCAAGAACATTTGGTCTTATGAAGAAAGGGGCCACGATATTAGCACCCATCCACCATGACAGTACAAGAAATGCACTCAAGAGAGAATTCAAAGTTCTAATCTAGTTAACTCCTCAGGGTCAAGGTTTATTCAAGAATAGTTACAACAATAGTAAAAAACAATTTAGCACCCAACCATTGCATTGCTACTAGAAATATTTTGGCACATGAAGGGATAAATGTTGAACAAGTTACAAGGGATTTTGAAGTCTTTTTGAATAAAAGTCAATTTTTAATTACAATATAGATGACAACACTATTACTAAATGAAGATGCACATTGGTTCATTTTCTATTAACGAAAAGAATCAATGGTTCAATAACATATACATGTTTGTAAGACTATATAAACAAGAAAGGATGGTGAAATAAAAGTGTCTCTTTGAGCTAATTCAGAAGATCTAAACATAAGCAGAGTCCAAGGAAGAATTTGAAACCTGAATCATACACATGAAGTGAGGGTGGAAGGGAGGAGCAAGGGAGGATTGGAGTCCTCTACAGGTTGGATCCTAAATAACAGAGAGTTGCAACTTCCTCAAGTTGTTGCATGAAAACAGAGGATTGAATTCCTCTACAGGTTGGAGCTTGATCAATAGGGAGTTGCAACTTCCTCAAGTTGTTGCTTGAAAACAAAGGATTGGAGTTCTCTACAAGTTGGAGCCTGATCTACAGGGAGTTTCAACCTCCTCAAGTTGATCCTTGAAAACATGTGATTGGTGTCTCCTTGAGTAGGTGCTCAAAAGGGAGATTGGTGTCTCCTACAATTTGTAGCTTGTAAAAGAAATATAAATTTTATGATTGTTACATTTATAATTTTGTGTACTGTACTTTATTGTTTATCAATTGTTATGTTTAATAATTTTAATAATTAAAGAATTGATTAAATTGTGAAAAATAAGCAATACCGATTCACCCCCCCCCCCTCTTAGTATTGAACAAAATTTCAAAAATTGGTATCAGAGCGAGGTTTTGTCATCTCAATCTAACCAATGGAAGGAAGATTATGAGAAATCACAATGGATCAACAAGAAGGAATATCCTCTAATAGAGCACCATGGTTCAAAGGAGATGATTATGCATTTTGGAGTATAAGGATGAGAAGTTATCTAATGGCTCCTGGATGTGATGTTTGGTTATCTGTGGTAAATGGTTACAAAGCACCACTTAATGCACCTTCAGACGCTACTGCAAAGAAACTTTGTAATGATAATTCAAGGGATGTTAATGAAATTCTTGGTGGATTAGAAAACTCTATATTTGTGAAAGTGATGCATTGTAAATCAACAAACAAATTTGGGACAAACTTAAAATAATCTATGGGGGAGATTTCAAAGTCAAGCAATTAAAACTTCAAACATACAAAGGGCAGTTTGAAGGTCTGAAGATGAAGGAGGAATACAACGTTGCAGAATATCTTCAAAGAGTGGATGAAATTGTCAATTCAATCAGAGCTCTAGAAGAAGATGTAGAAGATAAAATTGTTGTTCAAAAAGTGCTAAGATCATTACCAATGAGATATTATGCCAAGGTATCTACCTTGGAAGATCGATAAAACCTTGACAAACTTACAATGGATGAACATCATGGGATTCTTATAGCCTATGAAATGAGAACAGGGCAAGAAAGGCCATAAAAAAGGGAAACAACCTTCAAAGCCTTAAAAAAAACAAAGAAACATGACCATGTGTCAAATTAAAATCACTCAGACATATCAAATGAAGAAGAGGCTAACTTTATAAAGAAACTCAAGAAAGGGTCTGGGAAATACAAAGGGAAGTTATCCCTCAAATGTTTCAACTGTGGAAAAGTTGGGCATTTTTCTTCCAAATTTCCTTACCCCAAGCAAGAGCATAATGATTATGAAGAAACTTATAAAGAACTTAAAAATATTAAAACTCAAAACAAGAAGAAATTCTACAAGAAAAAGAAAAACTTTTACTCTAAAGAAGACAATAGTTCATCTGACATGAGTGAAGATGATGGTACAGAGCTTCTATTTATGGGAATAGAAACTTAAACTAATGCTACTGAGGATAATTCTAGAAAATTTGAAGTTTAAGGAGAAGTAGACCTTGAAGAAAAACTTATTAGTGCTCTTGAAGAACTGAGAAAATAGAAAATGAAGAATAAATCATTAAGAGAACAACTATTAGAATATGAAGAAGAACAAAAATCAAGACGAAAGGAAGTTTCAAAAACCATCAAGGAGACAGAACAAATCATTATTGAATTGAAGACTCAACTCCAGGAAGACAAAATAATTGAAGAGGTCATAAGTAAACAACTCAATGAAAAGCAACGAGACCGTGAAAAGATGGAGGATGAAATTGTTCTTCTAAAAAATGAACTTGAGAAAGGAAATAACCAATCAATAGTTGAAAACAGTTCAAAAATCCTAAATGATATTCTTAACAATAAAATACCATCTAGCAATAAGTTAGAACTAGGGTATGATCAAAAGAAATTTGATAAAGGCTCAAACACTACAACACATAAATCTAAAAAAAATCCAAATAGTTATGTAGCTTCCCTTCAAAGGTCTTTCAGAAGGGAAGAAAGAAAAATAAAGATTGATTCTAATCAACAGAAATATTCTCTCCATTCAAAAGAAAATTAATATAGAAGGAATACAACTACAAGAAGAACTCCCCCCAAAAGGTATCGACATTTCTTTCTTGGCTATTGCTTCTCTTGTAATAATTTTGGGCTTAAAGCATTACATTGTAGAGCTTATGGAAAGAACAATCATAAAAGTGTTTAAAGATATGGTTATAATAACAACAAGAATAATAATAATCAAGGGAATAGAAACTATAATCCATTCTCTCCATTACAAGATTGCAATGTTGAATGCCACAAATGCAACAATTATGGTCACAAATCTAATGATTGTAGACTACCAAAGCATCCCTTGAATACTTCCAACATTCAATAAGAAAATCATAAAAGACATGGAAAGAAAAGGAGACAGAGTGTAAGGTTTCCTTATATGCTAAAAATAAAAGAAGCCAATGGTATGTTGATAGTGGATGTTAAAAGCATATGACATGAGATCAATAAAAATTTCTTAGTTTGAAAAGGAAAGAAAAATGAAGGGTTACATTTGGAGATGATGTCTCTGCCAAGATACTTGGAAAGGGTACATTGATTTTGGGAAATAATAGAGATAAAATAGAAAATGTGCTACTAGTTGAGAATTTAAAGCCCAATCTCCTCAATGTGAGCCAAACATGTGATCAAGGACACATACTCATATTTAACTCTCAAAAATGTGAAATTAGAAAAGAATGTTTAGGAAAATTATTGGCTATTGCACCAAGGATACCAAGTGATGTATATATATTAAACATAGAACAAGAAAAAAATGTTGCATGGGTCAAGTAGATGAAAGTTGGATATGGAACTAACCCTTCATCTCTCAGTCATTTCTCTTCGATCATAGACACAGATCATAAATAAAACAACACGACTGATCGAGCAGATTGGACACAACGACGGGGGTGCAAACCCCCTCATACCAGAATGTATTCATGAACGAGAAGGCAAGAGCTAGGGTAGGAGGCCTCCCTTTGAGTCGCTGCCTCATCTTCATGGGAAAATATTACAGGAGGATCAAATCTCTGGGAAGGATATGGAGGTGGAAGTGGAAACATCTCATCCAAAGGAAACTCACAAATGGGAACTAGGGAAATTCATACCTCAAGTAACTAAGGCACCAATATATGTGCTAAATTCCACAAGAGTCGGGGAACACACTGAGTTCATGAAATATCATGCCCTAATAGGGAATGTTTTGGGGTTATGGCCCTTTGAAAAAAGATCTAGCATGTTGGGTTAAAACCCGGTGGAAACCAAAGAGAGAATATGATCTCCAACTCAGCTCGAAAGGCTTCTTCACGATTAATTTTTATAATATGGAAGACACAGATCGAATATTTGAAAATGCCTCATATTTTTTCAATTCCGTTGGGCTATAGCTATGATTCTAGACGGATCGTTTCAGCCCATGAAAAGAGGATATCTCTTTTGCACTAGTCTAGATCTGCCTCTACTCCCTTCCTTAGGAGTTATGTCTTGAATAAAATTTAATGGGTATAGGTAACACTCTAGGAAGATATGTGAAATCCTCAGAGGCAACAAAACATAGAAGATATACCTCATATTCCAAGATATGTGTTTACATGAACATATCCAAGGCCTTTCCAGGCTCATTCACCATGGAATATTAGGATGAAGAATGGGTCCAAACCATATACTATGAACACATACCCTTCTGTTGTCGAAAATGCTACAAGCATGGACATCTCTTCTAAAAATTCCCCCTCAATGCCCCGACGCGAACACCAATGGAAGAAAAATTGAAGGATGTCTTCACACAAGTTGCTCACCGCAGGAAACAACCTTCAAAGAAACCCAATTAGGGGTTAGATAAGAATATCCTCACCAACAACTCATTTGATGTTTTAAATCATCTATCAGATGCAGAGGAGGTGGAAAACCCCACAAACAAGGCCATCAAAGAAATGACAAAGGAAAATCCAAACAGTCTCCCGACCTAGTCTTAGAGAAAATCACCACCCCTACTCCATTGACTTGGAGGATACAAGAAAGGTCCCAGGGTCCGAGGGGGACTCAATTATGCATATGGATGAACAAGACCTTTCAGAAATAGATTTGGAAAAACTGGAGGATGCTTTCAATAAGAAGGAATTACAATCTATCCTGGTAGATAAACTAAGGAAAGTCCATAAGGTTTTCATATATTCCACAGTAGGGGAAACCTCTAGACTGGGAATCAACTCATATCCAGGCCCATATCCTAGACACACACCCAAATGAATTAATATACATGGATGCAAATCATCCCAACAATTGATTAAAGAGGTAGTTCGCCTCATGATTAACTCGTGACAGATCCAACACCTAACCGAGGGATTCTTCTCATCCCCACCAAAATCGTCATAATGAAGATAATTACATGGAATGTAAGAGTTCTAAATGGAATATCCAAACAAAGGACTCTTCATAACAGTATAATGGCACAGAATCCGAACATTCTTTTTCTACAGGAAACAAAATGTGTAGGCGAAGCAACAGAAAAATTCTTTAGAATATGTTGTCTACACTGTCAATTCATCTATAATGACTCCATAGGTGGAATAGGCCGACTAGAAATCCTATGGAAACAAACCAAAATAATCATATACCAACCATTCTCCATAGCAGACACAATATTTTCACACTATCATGCAATTGTCCCAACAAGGAGGGGGTCATCACAAATTCTTATGGACCCTAAAATAGCCAGGAAAAAGACCTTTTTCTTTGCAACCTCTCCTTTCTTTGTGGTCTGATAGGAAAACAATGTTGGATCATTGGAGGAGACCTCAATATCATCCTCACATTGGAAGAAAATAGAGGAGGTACACGTCGGCTGGATCAGGATAGTGGTAAGTTTTGGGACCTTATTGATCATATCAATATAACTTACATAGAAACCATGAATGGAAACTTCACCTGGTCCAACAAATGATCTGGTGCCCAACAAATTTCTTGAAAACCGGATTGCTTTGTAGTTTCAGAAACCCTGATGCTTGAAGGACCCTCGATATAGGAAAACATCCTCCCAAATTCATGCTCATGTCACTGGCCTGTTCAGCTGCGGATTGATACAATCGCTACCCATAAATACAAGCCTTTTCGATTTGAAAATTTCTGGCTAACCCATCCTGACTTCCCGGAGCTCTCCCAAACTTGGTGGGTGAATGTAGAGATATCAAATGGATCATGAATGTACATATTCCAACAAAGTCTGAATAAATTCAAGCTGCAACTTTGATACGAGAATAATAATGTATTTGGAAACATCTTCTAGGTGAAAAGAACTATAGAACAAAGTCTAGGATAAATCCAACAAGAAACTATTTTGCAGGGCCATACATACGAGCTAAGTTGGGAGGAAGAAACACTTAGGTAGTAACTCAAGGAATGACAAAATACTATGGAAATAGAAATCCATAGTGCAATGGATTAAAGAAGGGGAGAGGAATACAAAATACTTCCATTGCTCCATGGTGCATAGATGCTACATCAACCACATCACAAAACTTGAAGACGAGCATGACAACTCAATATTGGACCATGAGGGAATAGAAACTAAGTTGGTAAGATACTATAAATAACTCTTATCAGACCCTCCCATTGATAGAATCCCAACCATCAATAGAGTAACTCAACACATACCCACCCTCATAATGCATGAACAAAACCAAGCCCTGATTAGACCAATCATGCAGGAAGAGGTGGATCAGGATGTCAAGGAAATTCCCTCAGGGAAGGCACCAGGACCAGACGAATTCACAACTGACTTATTTCATTTATGTTGGTCAATGATAAGAGAAGAGGTTTGGAAACTTATGGAGGAATCTAGAACCTCAGGGCAAGTCCTCTCTGCTTTCAATGATACTTTCCTAACTGTCATCCGATCAATTCCGGCCCATTGCACTGTGCAATTTCCTATACAAAATAATTACTAAATTCATATCCCTTTGGATCAAACCCATCCCCCCCCTTCATGATCTCCAAAGAGTTATCAATATATGTAGAAGGGCGCTAAATTTTGGATAGTGTCATCTTAGTCCACGAAGTGATGCACTCACTCAAATGTACTCGCTCTCCAGGTATGCTCATCAATCTAGATCTCTCAAAATATTTTGATTGCCTCAATTGGAATTACATGCGCTCCCTTCATGTTGCATTTGGCTTCAACTAGGATTGGATCCTTTGGATTTCAAACCTCACTTCCTATGCCTTATTTTCTATTCTGGTCAATGGAGTACCCTCCCAACCTTTCTCTCCCTCTAGAGGCATTCATCAAGGAGAACCTCTTTCCCCCTTTCTCTTTGTCATCATGACAGAAGGCTTGGGACTCTATATCAAAGATTCCATAGAGGATGGATCTCTTCAAGGTATCCCTCTACATGGCTTGCAACCTGTGGCCTCTCACAACTAGTTTTTGGATGATACCTTTTAATGAACCATCCTACTACTCAAGAAGCCATTAAAATCAAAACTATCCTCACTGAATTTTGTGTAGCCTATGACACAACCTTCAATTTGAATAAGTCCTAGCTCTTTTTCTTCAACACTCCACATGTTGTCCAACTACACATCTCTCGACTTCTAGGTATACCTAGGAGCTCCCTTCCATCCAACTACCTTGGTATTCCCCTTTCCAATCCAGCCTCTCAAAACATCTTTTGGGATTCCCTTCTCTTATCCCTCTCTAATAACCTGAACAACTCGACTTTTAGATCCCTCAACCTTGCAACAAGACTGGTTCTCATTAAATCAGTTCTTCAAGCTATCCCATCCTACCTTTTCTCAGTTCTGGTAGCCTTGCAATCCCTCATTAAAACCTCTGAAACCTACATAGAAATTCCTCTGCCATGGTCATGATCCTGGAAAAAAGTGGGCTCTGTTTAGTTGGGAGAAAGTTTTCAAGATAAAATCCATTAGAGGGCTTGGACTCAGGGACCCAGGAAAGTTAAATAACATTATGGGCACCAAAATCTAGTGGCATTGGCTCAAGTACCCAACAAAACTTTGGGCCAATATTTGGAAGAAAAAATATGCCCCACACACCAACGATGCACATATCATCAAGTTTAATGATAAAATCCAAGGCTCTAATATTTGGAATTCTTCCTAGCACAATCAACCTCTCATTCAGGATCACACATTCTGGGAAATTCGGGATGATCAAAATGATATGTTTTGGATGGATTCATGAAAATAGTTACCTCCTTTTCATTCCTTGGACAACATGCACCCCCTCTAGAATAATATGCAACATATGGATCACCTCAAGGTAGCAGACCTTTGTTTAAATGTTTCCCATCACCCCCCTTGGATAACTTGGAAAACGCTTCCCCACAACCTCCATATTCCTGCAGATTGTGAGTTGCAACCCTGACATACCATTTCTTTCCAAAGGAAAATTCGTATTAGAAATGGATCGAACATTCTATGATGGGGGAACTCCCCCCTGGGCATGTTCACAATTAAAGAATCCTACATCCTTTAGGAGAATTTCCATACCCAACCAAAAGAGCATATCTGGCATATTATATGGAGATCAAAATTGTGGCTGAAAGTCTCAACATTCCTATGGATCATGGTACAAAATCCAGGCAAGAAGAACTAGGGAATTCCCCCCCTCCAGGCTTTGTTAAATTAAACTTTGATGGGGCTTCGAAGGGTAATCCTAGTCCTGTAGGGTTTGGAGTAGTCCTTAGGGAAAACACAAGGAAGATAAATTATATCTTATAAGGGCACTTGGGATATGATACTAATAATTTTGCAGAGATCTGGGGCCTCATAAGGGGAATCCAATTAGCCACTAGACTAAATATAAACCATATAATCATAGAAGGGGATTCTCAAGTAATTATATCGCTTGCAAACAAGTTGGCGACTACTTTTTCCTCTTGAAACCTTATTCACTATTCTTCATCCTTCTCTCACACTCAACCCCTCCCATGTGCAACAATAGGAAAATAAGGTGGCTGATAAACTAGTTAATGAAGGTGTCTCATCTCAAGAAGGGGACAACCTGATCGAGTCTCATCAACTCCCAACACCACTTTTGTTGCTTCATTGTATGGGTATTGCACTCAAGGATTGACCTCCACCATATGGGGTGACATATGGCGATCATGCGAGTTGGGAAGTTAATATCCCAAGCCACCACCCTGTTTCTCAGTACCTTCCGCATGAGTAACATTCACTCAATGGGAATGGTGGTGCGCCTTCGTTGGAAGCTAGATTTAATGGCACACACAAAGCACAAGATGAATTCTTTCTAGCCTGGTACAAGTCATCTACATGATGTCAACTCAGCCTTAATGGGGCTCTCCACTATCAACTCGGCAACAAATATGAAGGTAAGAAATTGAAATTATCTCATTTCTCCTGTTCTTGTTAAGGTCCAAACTCTGGATTATCCCTCCTACTCTGGTTTTTTCTCCTTTGGGAATCCTCTCATCCTCATGGTTGCCATTTTTTCCCCATCTTTCCCAATGCCTTGATAAATGGGAAATACCAAGCAGGGGGGGTGACCTACTACAACTTTGTTTCTCATCATCATCGTCCTGGGCCCTCTGCTAAACCAATTCTACCCCCCATATCTCATGTTCACCTTGCTGGTCCTTCCTTGAATAATCCACTCATCTATGCCCAAAATTGGTTGGATGATGATCAACCCAAGGCTTATGTTGAGGAAGAGTTCTCTTTGGCTCCTCCTCCGACACCTCTAGACTCTTTCCTCTTCTGTCTCAGGATTAATCCATAAGTGCAGACACAAACCGATCTCCCTAGATCCACCTGGATCTAGAAAAAAACAAGACAGAATATACCGCTTTCCCTAGATCTAACTATTGAATTAAATTAGAAGTGCGAAGAAGATATGTACCTTGTAATCGCTTCCTTGGTCTCTGTTGTTCCTTTCTTCGCTCCAGCGCTCTTGTGCGATCAAGATCAAAACAGCACAAACCAACCAAAGTGAAAGCAAATAATATATCCAATAGCTAATCTATACATATGATCAAGGAGTTATGTAATAAAGTAGATCTAACTTTATGGGAAAGAAACATATTACTGTATCATATTAAATGTAAAAAAGAGAATACAACCATTGCCTTGATGTCGTAAGGTCCCTTCCAACTGTCCTTCGTTCCCCACACACTTCTTGCTCCAAAGATTCTGAAACCATAGATCTGATAGCTACTCGCAATCTATCTTGACAAAGCAAATCTCAAAGCTACTCTAACCAAGATAATAATTCCAAGCCAACCAAAAGCTAACAAAATCTCAAGCTCACTTTCTCCATGAGAACTCCTCTCCTTTTATAAGTTGAAGTAGATAAGGTGAGGAGGTTAGGATGATCCCACTAAATCATGAAAGCGAGTAAGATCCAAACCATTCAGATGCCACCTCACCATAGAAGCTTCTCCTTCTAGAAGATTCGAGAAATTGCTCATTTTCCCCACGTGATGGAATTCTCGCACCCTGGCTATAGTGCAACCTGCGAGAATGGGTCATTCTCGCACCCTGGCTATATAGCAACCTGCGAACTTCCCTTTTTATAAGGTTTTTACATAGGAAAAAACAATTTATTTTCTCAGGAAAAGTTCTTCTCCCTTCTCTCTTTAGGAACTCAGGCCACTGACCCCTCTGAAGGCATCAGATAGGTTTACATCATTAATGATCATAGGGATGACGAAAATAATGTGTAACATCTTCTCTACCTCCGATATACTAACTTCGCTCCTCACTTCTGGTCATCATTCCCTGGAAGGCAATTTTGCTCTAGAAAGATACCCCATTGAAGAATAAATTCCTACCATGGAGCATGAAGAGGTGAATCCACTTGTTGGTGATTCTCAACCACCTTTAGGTTTATCACCAACGTCACCTAGCACATGGAAATTCTTAGAGGAGCATATGCAACTAATATTCAAACTGAGACGAGATGCATCAGATCAACTTCACTGCCAGACTACCATCTGTTGGTTCCTAGATGCTTTGTTCGATGCCCTATCAAGTGAGGCAGCCAAGGATAGATGCCCAACCTGCTGTGAATCTTATGTGCTTTCCCCATGACCTTCAAATGGCGATGAAAATCTGGGTTCTCCCACAATCTAATTTATTTTTTTGTTTATATGTATCTCTATTTATAACAACCATGGTTATAGATATGTTGTTTCATAGTCTAGGGTGTCCAGTTTGTACCAGACTTCAACAAAAAATTGACAACACACCACATGTTCTGGTTTCCATACGTATGGAAGAATAGGTGGCTAGTTTTTCCATGTATATTGTTTTGATGATGATTTAAGGAAATACAACTTTTTATTTACAAAAAAAAAAGGTTGGATATGGAACAAAAGAATGGGACACATAGGCTTTGATAATTTGATAAAAGTTAGTAAAAAGGAAGCTGCAAAATATATGCCAAAGATTATAAAACCTTCAAATTCTATTTGTAAGCATTGCTAACATGAAAATCAAACAAAAGAATACTCTACATTGAAACCATTATAACTTGTTCATACTGACCTTTGTGGACCTACCAAGACTAAAAGCATACAAGGTGAACATTACTTCATCTTATTCATTGATGACTATACAAGAATGACTTGGGTATCCTTTCTCAAAAAAAAAATCAGAAGCATTTGAAAAATTTAAAATCTTCAAAGCACATGTTGAAAATGAGACTGATCTCAAAATCAGGTGCCTAAGATCAAATAATGGAGGGGAATTTACCTCAAATGAGTTCAACAAGTTTTGTGAAATTCATGGAATTAAAATACACTTTTCAGCTCCAAGAACTCCTCAACAAAATGGAGTTGTTGAATGGAAAAATAGATTTTTTCAAGAAGCATCCAAAACTATGTTAAATGAACCCAAACTCCAAGATATATATTGGAGAGAAGCAGTGTATAGAAAAATATACATACTTAACATAGCATATCTTAGAGTCAACCATGATAAGACACCATATGAATTATGGTTTGGCATATCGACATCAGTCAAACACTTCAGAGTCTTTGCTAGAAAATTTTATATTAAGAGAGATGATGATAACCTAGGAAAATTTGATTCTAGCTCAGATGAAGGAATATTTCTTGGTTACTCATCCAATAAAAAGGTATATAGATGCTATAACCCGAGGCTGCACAAAATTGTGGAAAGTGAAAATGTGAAGGTGGATGATTTCAAATCAATAATAATCAAATCTCAAGATAATTCACAATTTGATGAAAGGAGAATAAATGATGATAATGAAGAAGAAGTTGAAGAAATACAAGAGGATGAATCACAAAGAGAAGAAGAAATGGAAGAGGAATAATCACCAAGACAAGATTCAAAAGCACCATCAAGGAGAGTACAAAGAAATCATCTTGAAAGCCAAATAATAGGAAACACAAGTTTTGGAGTTGAAACAAGAAGAAGGATAACATATGAATCAAAACAAGCAATGTTATCCCTAATAGAACCCAAAACATTTGCAGAGGCCTGTTGGATTACTGAGTGGGGGGGTGAATCAGTAATAGAGCAATTTAATCCTTTTTAACCATATAATCCAAGTGTTATATCAATGAATCATTATCATCCAATAACTGTAGAGTAAATAAGTAATGAACAAATCAACAAACATACACATACACAGTACACCAATGTTTTACGTGGAAACACAAATTGGGAGAAAACCACAGAATGATTTTTCTTATATGTCTTGAAGAATTACATTCATTGGAAGCACCAACTTCCTTTGTTTTCCATATTCAACTGGAAGGAGGCTCCAACCCCCTAGTATCTTAGGCTACAACCTAAGGGAAGCTCCAACTCCCCACTTCTCTGGCTACAACCAAAAGGAGGCTACAACCCCCTATGTTCTTTGGCTACAACCGGAAGGTGGATACAACCACATGTCCTTGCCCTGTCTTGCCACCTTGAAGTAGAAGTAGAATGATGGAACCAGTGTCAACCTGTCACTGTGAGATATATCATTGTAAACCTGTACCAATAAATTTGAACCATGCATCAACCTGTACCTCAACCTGTAATCAACCTATGCCATAAACAAGTGCATAAACCATGCACCAACCTATACCAAATAACCTGTAATCAACGTATACCATAAACAAGTGCATCCAACCATGCACCAAGTATGTACCAATCATATTTCAAGTACTCATCAACTATGACTCATCAATATGTACCAACATCACCAACTATACACCTCATGTATTTTCCAACTCATCAACTACTTGTCTCAACCATATACTCAACATGTACCTCAACCAAAATCCCTCATCAATTTCATCATCCAAATATGATTTGTAGCTCTATAATAGACCTGGTGTATGATCACATTCCTGCAAACCTTCCTTAACTTCAAGAACAAGATACTAGCATTTTCATCAAACTTTTCTTTAGTCTCACATGCCTAGTTTTGGATTAGTCAACAACCCTAACTTGAAGTAATCATAACTTTGTACATGTAATGTATAAATATATGAAACTGATACACAAGGTTCTTCAGTGTGTTTTATGCAATTCCTCCAGGTTTCACTACTTGGAACCTCTCATAAAAGGAGTTATAGCAAACATGGAATACCTTGTTGAATTCTGGCTTATTCTAGAGAGCGACATTGTAGATCTTTCCCCGCATGAAATATTTGTTGAATTGCTCTAAAAATGTTTCACAACATACTAAATACTGTAACCTAACCAACACATTTTGTTTCACTAAATTTGGATTTGTTATGAAGAAGTTATGACATTTTTACCCGAAACACGTGTTTTTTACCAGTTTCAGGACTAACCACAAACCCTATTTTCTGTTAGGATATTTAGACACTTAGGCGTTAGTTAAGATCTACTTGGTCTAATATGTCGTTAGGTAAAAGTGTGTTTCTTTAGTATGCATTAGTATTCATTTGTAGTTAGGAAATCCGACGGTCACGATATGTTCCCGACATAGAGTGATCTAACGGTTCATACTCTCCTCGATCTTAACGACCATTGATCCATAGCTTAACACCCGATTGGTCCATGATATATATTTAAAGAGAAGGGAGGGTCATTTCCCGATGATCGATTGTGAGAAACTCTCTTGTAAAATCTCTCTGTAATCTTTTTCTTTGCATTAATAAACTGCTCCAAGTGGCCGCGTTGGCTGGGGCCGTGGATGTTTCCCTGTAGGGGTTTTACCACGTGAAAACATCGGTGTGTTGATATTTGATCTAGTTATGTGAGTGGTTAATGAAGGTGTTCATCCTCTGTTGGAATACCTGTGTTGTCGAACATGGTATCAGAGCCTATTTGAAGACCCCCTCCTGTTGTAGATCGAGATCGTGAAGACGAGTTGCCTCATCTCCATTTTCTGGCATTTTCATACATTTCTAGGCTGAGAGGATTGTTCCATTGCATCCAGAGCACTCGTTTCATTCAGGAACACTTTTTTTTTTTCACTCGAAAAGGTTTCTGTTTGCCCAAGATATGACCATTACAGTCAGATCCGGAGGTATAAAGTCTGAATACGCATTTTTTTTAAAATTTTTGCAAAGTTTTGATTTTATTTCGGTTTGTATTTTTTATTTTCAGGCTGCTACTCTTTTAGATCTACGTATTCTCTTTGCCCCGTGCTTTGTGCGATCTCAGCAAATCAGAAACAGATAGGAAAAGGTGCATCTTCTGGGTAAGCTAATCGAGATCTAGCCCTTGTTGTCATCGAGAAGCGAATTTTTTTTTTCTTGTGTGAAAAGAGTTTTTTTGGAGCATGCTCTCCAAGGCCGTCTTCCACAACAACAACAACAACAACACCCCCAATCCTCCTTCTGAACATTACAATATGTTTTGCTAGACCATTTGGTTAAAACTTTCCTTATTAAGTAAGAGGTCTTGAGTTCAAGT
>ML781068.1:365046-384424 GCA_009831015.1 Picea engelmannii
TGTATGTTTGAAGTTTGGCATCTTTTACTTTCTCATTTCCTTCATAACTACTAATAAGTTTATCCCACATTGCTTTGGCAGTATCAAGATGCATCACCTTTACAAACTCAGCTTCAGCAAGTCCATTCAAGATAGAATTCATCTCCTTAGCATTAAAACTAAACTCTAACTTATCATCCTTGGAGGCTAGCACAACAGGATTTGTACATCCAGTCTCTACTACATCCCAAACATCAACACCCAAGGCCATTAAGTTCTCATTCTAATCTTCCAGAAGGCAAAATTTGTTCCATCAAACAGAGGGAGCTTAGAGGCTGAAGTCCCTTCATGACTTGTCATGTTTAAGCTTATAGATCTACCTTTGAATAAAAGGAACCTTCTCTGATACCAATTGTTGAAATTACTAAGACAACTGAGAGGGGGGGGTGAATCAATTCTAATTGAGCTTAAACAATTTTAAGTCTATTAAAACATTATTAATCTTTCTTCAAGTGATCATCAACAATATACAACATATGGATGGTAAAAGTAAAGAGCATCAGTCATACATAAGGTATACACAAAGACATATTTTCATGAGGAAACCCATAAAGGGAGAAAACCTCTTCTTCTTTGAATGATAAGCAGTCTTTTAAGTTCTGTACATCATCTATAATTGAGCACCAACTCAATGTGAGGCTGCTACCTCTGTTTTACAAGCTACAACTTGTTTGAGAGCACCAACTCTCTGGTTTCTCTAGCACCCACTAGAAGGAAGCACCAACTCCCTTAATGTTCCAACACCAACTAGATGGAAGCACCAACTTCTAGTTACACAAGCTCCAACCTGTATAACAAAGAACACTTGTTCTCCCTTGCACCACCCTGCCACCCTGGTTTCTCTGGCTACAACCAGATGGAAGCTACAACTTCCTGTGTTCAAGTTCTCACTTGAACCTCTGAGGAAAACAGTCCTCCCGAGCACCTCCCAACCTCCCTAAAATATGAATGAATAAATAAACAGTGAATTACGCAGATAAATCAATTCTTACCAATCTTTCCTTGTTCTGTAAATCTGATCTTCTACTAACTGTTCTGCTATTCTTCTCTTCCTCTGTCTGTTCAACAGGTCTGCTCTGCATCAACTTGTTCTATCATTCTGCTCTGCTTCAAATTCTCTTCATCATCTGTTACTCTTCTCTGAGTTTCATCTCACACTGTGCATATTCTCAATCTCACACTGCACATTCTATGATTTTCCCTTTCTTACAATTTCATTCATTTTTCATACAGAACAACCAACCACACACAGTCTATCTCATTTTCTTTTATACACACACCCACGATGGTTCCACTTCGCATTTCCTTAGGCAAAAGAAAGACAATTGTCCCAGCAACTGAAACGCCAACTGATTGGTAATCATGAGTCTGTTTCGCTAACATATTTGTAACTGAGGAGTTAACTGTGAGAGAGAACAGTAACCCTCCGATCTTTATTCAAATTCACCTACACCATTGGATTGGCTTCATGAGATATTGCATTCATTTCGGCATTTTTGTGGCCAAGCTTAGCACCTCTAGATTCTACCTCCATCTTCCTTCGATGTGATCAATGGCTATGACCACGCGCTTATGCAGAAAGTGCTTTTGCAATTTCTCATTTCGTGAATTTCAACACTATGCTCCGTTGACCCCAAGTCAGCGAAATTTTGATCACTTGCCACATGTCCTATGATTCGATGGTCGAGATCTGATCTTGATTCAATGACTGGGATTGAATTGCGATTTCACATATCGTGATTTCATCATTCTTGTTGCATTGTTTTCTTTGCCTCTCCATGTCATGATTCGTGAAACTCCGATATGGAGTTGGATCAAAGGTCCAGATATGATCTTGATTTAACGACTACGATTGAATCACGATTTCTCATATCGCGATTTTGACATTCTTGTTGTAATGTTTTCTTTGCCTCTCCATGTCGCGATTCACGAAATTTCGATATGTGGTTAGATCAATGGTCCAGATCTAATCTTGATTTAACGGCTGCGATTGAATCACGATTTTGCATATCGCGATTTCGACATTCTTGATGTTCATTGTTTTTTTCACTTCAAAGTCCCGATCCGCGAAACTCTGTAATGGAGTCGGATCAACGGTCTATATCACATCTTGATATGACAGCTCAGATTAAATCGCGATTTCACATATCGCGATATCGAGATTCTTGTGATTGATATTACTTGACATCTCCAACTCTCGATCTGCGAAACTCCGACATGGACTGGAATTAATGGTCCAGATTCAACCTTGATCTGATGGCTCAGAATAAATCATGATTTCGCATATCGCAATATCGGGATTCTTGTGATTGATATTACTTGACATCTCCAACTCTCGATCCGTGAAACTCCGACATGGACTGGAATCAATGGTCCAGATTCAACCTTGATTTGACGACTCAGATTAAATCACGATTTCAAGAGGTTAGGGAACCCTATTCCTTTGACTCTCCAATCAGCAAAATGACGATCTATCCCCACGTGTCCTACCCATAAATGGACGGTCCTCCTTCTTTCGAAATTTTGTACACCTGCTTCTCCTTGTACTTTAAAGAGCGTGTAGGTTCTCCTTGATCCAACGATGGTTGGGTCCTTCGCTTGGATCTAACGTCTGAGATCTGTCCTCCTCTTCAGCGCGCTCTTCTTGTCTACATTCAGATCTGACGACCCTCGTTCTTTCGAAAATTTTGAATGGGATCCAATGATCATAAATGCTTATCAAGATTTATGGGTCCCTCCTCTTCAATCATTCGATCAATGTTTCATTGCCTTCGATCATTCGATCTTCCTGAACTTATCTTCTGCTTGCCTGTCTATTACAAACTTCCTGTAAATCATGCCATCTTCATTGTTGTACTTGCCATCAATGACAAGCATTCGCTATCTGTTAAATATTTGTCATTTGTTGTCTGTTAAATATTTGCCAACACCAAGTATGTACCAATCATGTGTCAACTACTCATCAACTATGACTCATCAATATTTACCAACATCATCAACTATACACCTCATGTATGTGCCAACTCATCAACTACTTGTCTCAACCATGTACTCAACATGTACCTCAACCAAAATCCCTCATCAATTTCATCATCCAAATCTAATTTGTAGCTCTGTAATAGATCTGGTGTATATGATCACATTCCTGCAAACCTTCCTTAACTTCAACAACAAGAGACTAGCATTTTCATCAAACTTTTATTTAGTCTCACATGCCTAGTTTTGGATTAGTCAACAACCCTAACTTGAAGTAATCATAACTTTGTACCTGTAATGTATAAATATATGAAACTAATACACAATGTTATTCAGTGTGTTTTATGTAATTCCTCCAGGTTTCACTACTTGGAACCTCTCAGAATAGGATTTATAGCAAAAATGGCATACCTTGTTGAATTTTGTCTTATTCTAAAGAGCGACCTTGTAGAGCGTGCCCCACACAGAATATTTATTTAATTGATCTAAAACTGTTACAAAGCATACTAAAGAGTGTACCCTAACCAAAATTGTTTTTTTACGGAATTGGGATCTATTATGAAGAAGTTATGACATTTTTACCCGAAACACCTGTTTTTGACTAGTTTCAAGACTAGCCACAACCCCTATTTTCCATGGAGTGTAACTCCAAAAATAAAATGACCCACAAGTTGAATTTTTTACCACCGATACTTGGATATGTTTTCTCAATTGCATAGTAAATTCACAGTCCGAATCATTATAGAAACTACTTTGACATTTTGGGGCTTCTAGATGACATATGAGGGTCCTCCAACTTCGTATGGCCATAACTCTCAAACCATGAGGAGTTATGTGATGTTCCACATACCAAAAGAAATAGAATGACATGTACTATCCATATATAATAGTATTATCAGAAAATATATCATAACTCATACCATTATCCATCAAACAAACTTGGGTCCATTACCCAAACCTGGGGTCTCCAACTTCTCATGGCCATAACTCTCTAACCGTGAGGAGTTATGTGACGTTCCACATACCACCAGAAATGGAATGACAAGCACTATCCATATACGATAGTTTACCTGAAAAATTCATTGTCCTTCATATAATTAGTCCATAATTAAGCATGGGTTCTCTTACTCCGCATAACATCTTCCCATGAGGGCTTTCACCATAAGGCGACCACTTTGGAGTTCATCCATATTTACTTCTTATCAACCATGACAAGACAATAATGAGTCATATTTACATAAAAAAATCTTTGGTACATTACCCAAACCTTTGTGCAGTGGGGCTTTCTTCAAGGGTTGACATCAATGACAACCAACCTTAATCAACAAGGCCAACAAAGATGAAGACTGGATCAAAGTTGATTAAATAGAGAAAAATCAGACCTGGGAGCTAGTCCCAAGACCAAAAGACAAAAATGTGGTAGGGACCAAATGGATTTTTTAAAATAAAGTTAATGAAGATGGTCAAGTCATAAGGAATAAATCAAGATTGGTGTGCAAAGGATATGCTCAAGTAGAAGGGATTGACTTTGAGGAAACATTTTCCCCAGTATCCATATTAGCAGATATCAGAATGTTCTTGGCATTTGCATGTTTTAAAAACATTAAAATATATCAAATGGATGTCAAATCAACATTCTTAAATGGAAATTTTGAGGAAGAAGTTTATATAGAACAACATGAAGAATTTATGTTATTATAAAATCAAGACTTTGTTTGTAAATTAAAGAAATCATTATATGGTCTCTGAGGTATTCTCTAATAACACTTTCAAGCTACAGAATATGGAGGATGAAGAGGTTTTTGGTGGCCGTGTCAATGGGTGTTTTCTGAAAAAGTACTTTGCTTGAGCCTTGAGTGGCTCTTCATGTCCTTGTAAATATCATTCTCTTTTTATTTTTCTTTCAATAACTGACCCCATAGCCCTAGGAGAAGGCACTGAGTCTACTCATTCTTGTCAGCCTACAGGGGGCATTCCATCCCCTGTGGAGCCAATGTTATCACACTAAATTGCCTTGGGTCTTTAGTTTGCTTTAACCTTTTTTTTTAAGCCTTAGATTTAAAAAAAATTTAAATAATTTTTTCATCCCTTTAAAGTTATGTTTGATAGGGCCCCTTGGATGACTAAACTTTTGAGTCATAGCTCATGTTTTGATCCTCAATTTGATTTTTGATCCTTGAGCCATTTTAGCTCATGGTTTATTCTTTTTTATCCCTTTCATCATTTTCCCCTAGGTCGATACCTCCCATGATCAGGCTGATGTCACACACCTCTCTCCTCACTCATGACCTCACAGGCATGCCTCATTGTCCTTTCTTACCTATCTAATCATGTTTTTGAATTGGAAGTGTTTCCTACTCATCAGGCAGTTCCCTAGAGCCCGCCACGTTTATCATACCGCCACCCCAAGTCATGATTTCCACGACTGATACCATATCCCGTGTTTTCAGTGCCAAAAGTCGGTTAAAGTGCCTTCAAAAGATCTTGCATTTATGTTCCTTCATAATGGTTTCTAATTTTGAAAACTCAACAGTGTTGTGCTACGTGAATTCTCCAGTTCTGATTAGACGACCGCATGTTAACCAAATCTTACTACTGTGTGAGATTCCAGGGCCTTAGTTTCCTCATTTTCATCCTATGATTGCGTTGAAGATCTCAATAGGTGTCTACTATGCAGGTATCCACTCTTACCTCCTTTGCGTATTAATCCTCACTGGAAATTTTTTATCGGGTTTTTGTTTTGCTAAGTTTGCACAGTGGTAAAAGATTCATTTTTGTATGATAGCCTCATCTCCTCTCTTTTTCAAACCTGTAAACCTCATGGCCCATATATGAGTCATATTTCTGTTGTCTTCCTTAGCCCTTGAAGTTGCAAGATTTAGACTAGTCTATCCTCTGTGTATGTGTTGCGCCACCCAGAGTCATTGCTTAACCTCTCACTTCTTCCCCTGCCTCCTTTCATCTCAAAATTAAACATTTTACTCAGTTGCATAGAGTCAGCCTTGCATATTTGAAACCCCATTCAAAGTCTCCTGAGCATTATCAAACCTTTTAAGAACCTTCATTTTGAGTCATGGAGACCCCTAAATCAAATAAGGCACATAAAGGAGGCAAGATAGTTAGGACATAACTAGAGGACATGCTTCTTTTTAAGAACCCATGGAAAGAGAGGCATTTCAAAGGGTAGGGTGCCTTTTCTTCTGTCAAAACATGCATAGAGGCCATCCAGAGGTAGCAAGACAGTTTGCAGTGCAGTTTGATGGTAAGAAAACTAAGGTTAGGGATTTGGAGTTTGAAGTGATTGAAACCTCCATCTTAGCTGCAACAGGGATCCCCATTATAGGCAAAATATGGTTCAAAGCCATGGATTTGAGTTCATCTTACGCAAAATATCTCTTCAAACCTGAATATCAAGCCAATGACCTATCCAAAAGTATTCCAAGGAGCCAATTGATTGAACAATTTGACAGACTACTGAAGATCATACAGAGATATTTTACTTGTGAAGGGAGATTCAACACATTATACCAGTACCATATAAGATTGTTGCTACATTTTACTGGTAAGGTTGAGATGAATATTCCTTATTACTTTTTGAGGAGTATAGGTAAGATGTTAGACAGGATACATGCCAAATATAAAGATGTGGATTCTATCCTTTTCCACTCTGGATTAGTCAGAATGCTAGCATCTGAGGAACTGGGCAAGAAAGATATTTCATGGGAGCATTTTGTGGTTACCTCTCATTTTAAGTTGGATTTAGCACCCACTCCTCAATCACAGAGAGTAATTTCTTTGTCACCTACCAGTGCTACCAAAGCATGGACCAGTAGGAAGAGAAAGAGAAGAGCCCCTATTCAAGTGTCAGAGGTTAACAAGCAGGTCATTGAAGTTGAGGAGGAAGTCTGTCCTTCTCCACAAAGAGATTTTTCACCACTTCCTCCACCAGGGTTAGAAGAGGTGCTTCCTTCTACCAAAGCTACATATAAGAGAGGAAAGAAGCTTCTCTTTTCCATTTATCCTCCAATAGTTGAAATCAAAGGTAAAATATCTTTCAAAAGGTCATCAATTCCTAAGGAGGATTATAGAGAGCAGTTCTTACCAAAGATCCCTATTCAAAAGAAGAAGGGGAAGCATATTGAAAAGCCTGTAGAGGAGAAATTAGAAACCCTTGTACAAAAGAAGAACAATAAAGTTTCTAAAGGACTTTTGGAGAAGAGAGATGAGACCTCTGAGAAAGGCATTGAGAAGCCTGTCGAAATAAATAAGAATCCCTTATACAAAAAGGTAAAATTACTAAAATACCTTTGGAGAGAAAAGAGGAAACCTATGTGAAACACTTCGAGGAGCTTCTGGTAAGAAATGAAGAAACCACAGTGCAGAGAAAGAAGGGTAAAAGTGAGGCCACTAAGAAACCTGATGAGGTGGACAAAACACTTCCCATGCAGGAGGAAGAGGATGCCATTGTCCCTCCTGAAATTCATACCTACAAAAGGATTATCAAGCAGCTTAGAGATGCAAGGAAAGAAATAGCTCATATTAAAATATAAGAAAAGGTCCACTTGGCTCAAGTGGAAGAGCCCATGGATGGCTACAATCATACCCTTGACTTGGCAAGGTTTGCAATGAGAAAGGCTCTGCCCCTTCATAAACAGCTGAAGAATCTTTACAGACAAAACCGAGGCTTTCAGTCTCAGAATAGAAAGTTAAAGGTAGAGATAAAACACTTTCAAGATGAGGTAGCCCAAAGGAATTTACAGGTGTTGGTTGAAGCTGCCATTGAGGATGATAAACCAACAACTAAGGAGAGCATGTCTACATAGAAGAAGTTGGTCAATGCTAGGAAAAATAAGTCTGTTGTGCCAATTGAAGATCCTCTTTCTACCAGAAAGAGTGTGAGGCTAAGTGTTAAAATGAAAAAATAGATGGTAATGGTAAGCCCCATTTTTGAGAACTGTTCCTTTTTGGGGAGGGTTGACTGATATGCACATACTAGCTGTGCCATCTATACAAGATTCTAGGCATTTAGCTATATGAATTTTGATCTTTTGTTAAGTGATAGCTTCACCCAGTGGTAAAAGGCATTACCTATGGTACGGTCAAGGAACCTAAGTAAAGTGGCTCTGTCATCATGAACGAACACACACTGCTCTGTACATATTCAAGATTGAAAGGCGTTGTGTTTTGGCAATGCTACCCAAACCTGTAAGATATGCAATGTAAGTGATGCTACGTAAAGGCGTTGTGTAGTATTCCATAGAGCATAATCGACATACGGGTGCAACACAGTGGCACTACCCATAGGCACTACATAATATTTTGCAGGGAGCAGGTTTACACATAGGCACAACACAGGGGAGCTACCTATAGGCGCTACCCAATATTTCAACAGAGGACCAATGTTGGTGCATATATGTAGCACCATGGCACTACCTTCTCTCCTTGTTTCATTTTATGGTGCACTACCTAGAGTTGCTACCCAAGGAAATTGCCAGCAAACACCAGGAATCTAGGAGGAATAGGCCAACAACTTTTTGGATAAGTTGATGATGGAGAAAGTTACAAAAGTAGCAACTGACATTTTGAGGACAACTACAAGCTCCAAAGGGACACATGGAAACGTAGGAGTTGAGCAGCAAAAGAGAGTCAAAGAATTTAGAAGCATGATTGGATTAGTCACCAGCATTTCCCTGTTTTATAGCATAGGTTATTATTCTAGTTGTTAAAACAAATAAATGTTTAGAGATTTTCAAGGTAAACAGGTCAGCTCGTACCTCTAGTTGTTTCCTTTGTCTCTTGTTATAAATAGATAGATCAATTGCTTTAGTAGGTTTGGATGGTTGAGCAAGGCTCCCTTTTACTTGTAATATTTTGATGAAGTAACTATGATCTAGTGATGTACTAGACTTAAGACTTTTTGGCTAATATAAAAAAGCTCCTCTTTCAGTCTTCTAATGCTAAATTTTCATGCTTTGAAAAATTCACATGAATTATTGTGGTGATGTTATGGTGGATGTTTGATCATTATATTATCATCTGTTTATTTAGCTTCTTTAGTTTCCGATGTCAAGAACATCTTGTGATTAGAAACTTTCTTCCTTAGAATTTTGTAGACTTGATGTTTGCAGCAGTCCCTACACTCCTCTCACTCAAGTCTTCCCTTTGTTCATACTTACTCCCAAACTACTGATAGAAGTTAGACAAGACCTTAATTTTTTGTGCATGCTAGCCCTATTGTCTGAGTTAGAACATTACCATTTGATTCCTTTTCCATTTGACCCTTTAAAACACTCTTTCATTCACATATAACTTGATGGGTACCGGGCTTTCCTTCCATTCAATCTGAAGGTGACTCCTAGTGCTAACATTCTTGGTGTTGTTGCTGGGGATGATTTGAAGACTTTTCCTTGGGATTAAAATGACATAATATTCTAGTTCTAAAGGTGCATTAGAACCCATTATTTCGAAGATAGCAGACTGCACCTGGAGACTCCATTGTTTCAGCTCTGGCACATAAAGGCAGACATACGAGATCAAATCCACAACTACCTTTGGTACCGCCTGAGGCTGACCCAGAGAAGATAATCAAGAAGGGAAAAGCTTCCCCAAATTTTTTTTCTGTTGCTACTACAAGTGCTTTTGGTCAGTTGCTTGATTCTACTCTTGATACTCTAGTTGTTTTATCAAGTAATCTTCCTTTATCTTTTGTTGAAGTATCTAAAAAGCTTGATTTTGAAGATTTTCCTATTGAATACTCTTCCTTTGAGACTGAATTGAAAGAGGAAAACATTGATATATTTTCTTCCCCTGATATTGAGAATTGTTTCAGTCTTGATAGTTTTGAAGATTTCCCTACTTTAGGTTTTTCTACACCTCTTTCTGTTAAAAATTTGTATGCCAATGAAGTAGGAACTTCATCTCCCCCTCAGACCTTACCATCCTCTTCAAAAACTTAGCCTCCTATTGTGAAAACTGAAACCCCCCCTTCATTCGTTCCTTCCTCTTCTACTATACATACAGTCAAGTCTCCTTCTCCTTCTTGTTCACAAAGAATCCAAAATCAAATGGCAGTTGTTAACCCCCCTGCTAATAGGATGGATGCCATAGTGGCTGCAAGATATGCTCCTCTACTTTTACCTCATCCACTGAATGTTCTTCCCCTTGGAGATTATTTGAAATACATGCCTAATTTTACGGGAGAAGAAGATGTAACAACTGAGGAACATCTTGTTGCTTTCTACAACTATGCAGATAACCAAAATATTGAAAATGAAGATGTTTGGATGAGGGTTTTCGTCCAAATCCTGTTCGGTGAGGCTAGGAAGTGGTTCAAGGGTCTGGCCCTTGGATCCATTACTGGTATTGAGGCATTGGATGAAGCCTTCTTGAGGCATTGGGGTGACAAAAAGGAATTTTTGTACTACATCACCGAATTTGGATCTTTGAAAAGGAAAGAAGGAGAGTATGTCTCCGACTTTTCTAAAATATTTAACAAAATGTACAAGAAGATCCCTAATGAGATAAAACCCACTGAAACCATGGAAAAAATCACTTATGCCAATTCTTTTGATTCTGAATTCTACCTCCTTTTGAGATAAAGAAGGTCACCTTCTTTGGTTCATATGCAAGATGCTACCTGAATCCAACATAGTGGCATCAGATAAAATCAGGGTAAAATTTGATAGGGATAGGAGAAAAAACAAAGCTGAAGCTTCAACTTTTGATTCCTCTATTGTCCATTCTCAAGTAGATGAGTTGACCAAATTAATAAAATTTCTCTCCACTGAAATTGAGAAATTAAAATCAGAAGGGAAACAGACATATAAAAATGCTCAAAACAATGATAATAGAGGTAACTACGGGAGACCAAATAATGCTCCCCAAATCTTTCCTAGGGATCCTAGAAACAGAGAGAGAGATTATAAAAGGGTACAAGATCCTTTGCAAAATAATTTAGTGGCAGATGAAGAAGAAGAGGAGGTTGAAGCTGATCCTGAGATTCACTGTTTATGTGATACTTCCCCATCCCCACACTTGACTCAATCCTCTTATGAGCAATCTTTAATGGATATTCAAATTAATGAGTTAAGCAAGGGAGAGAAAGCAAAGGGAAATCATAGTGTATATAATATGATATCTAAGAAGAATGTAGAAAAACCTGATGCCCCTAATCATCCCGTTCAAAAAGAAATTCTATCAAGGCTGTGATAGGGAGCAGCAAGGAAAAAGACTCTCAAAACCCACAAGTTCTGATCAAAGATCCTCATCCTGAAATCAAAGAGTTCTTGAAGCCTTCCCCTTCCTTCAGTTTTGAGAATGAGATCCAGAAAAGAAAGATCCATGTACCTTTTTTGGAATTGATAAAAAATGAGGATTTAAAAAAATATTTATCCAAAATGTTACATCCAGAATCATCTCCAAGTGCCACTGATTCCATAAATCTGCAAGATGAAAAACCAGCAGTGATTTTAAGTCCTTTGATAGAATACATAGATGACTCATCCTCACCTTTCTATACTTCACTGAATATACATGATAAGGTGATACACAATTGTCTCATGGATTCAGGGGCATCCCACAATCTTATGCCAAAATCTGTTATGGATGAACTTGGGTTAGAAGTCACAAAGACCTATCATGAATTATATTCTTTTGACTCTAGAAAAGTCAAATGTATTGGAGTCATTAAGCATATGGTGGTGACCTTATTTCAGCTTCCGATGAAGAGTATACTTATGGATATCGTAGTTGCTGACGTTCCCCCCAAGTTTGGCATGCTCTTGTCAAGATCCTGGATAAAAAGACTTGGGGGAACCTTGCAGATGTATCTCTCTTATGCTACTATTCCCATTTTGGGGGGAGAGAATAGAAGAATTTACAGGGAATCTCAATTGGTTTACATCATTAGTGATGAAGCAAACCCCACCAATCACCTTGTTTTTGCTTTTGATATAGATCTAGGATCTAGTATTTTGCAGCTCACCGATGCCCCAAAAGCCCCTTTAGAAATCAGAAAAAAGTCCATCAACTTTTCTAAAGAGCCTCCTCTAACTACTTATGTCTGGAATATGTTCTTTGATGGAGCCTCTTCCAAAGAAGGTGCTAGTGTTGGGGTGATGTTTGTCTCACCAACTCAAGAAACTATATCTTTGTCATATAAACTAAAATTTGAGACTACTAATAATGTGGCAGAGTATGAGGCTCTTGTCTTGGGTTTGAGGGCAGCAAAAGACATGGGCATAGACGATCTATCAGTATTTGGGGATGCTGAATTGATAGTCCATCAGACTAAAAATCTTTATTAAACAAAGCATCCTAGGTTTAGATCTTACATAAATGAAGTATGGAATTTAGTGGATATTTTTTTCTCTGCTTTTAATATATTATTCATTCCTAGAGAAGAGAATATTGTGGTTGATTCTTTGTCTGTATCAGCAAGAAACTTCATAATTCCTATACCACCAAAAATCAAGTATGATGTAGAAGTCAAATACAGGCTTTCTATACCGGACAATGTAAAATATTGGAAGGTGTTCGAAGATGATTTAGAACTTAAAAATTTTCTTGAGATTGTTGATGAATTTTCTATATTGTACATTGATCAGGATCATGATCCAGAAATCGCTCCTCATGCTGATGTTTTCCTCAATAAAATTGATAATCATCATATTGTGCAGCTACCTAGCAATCATATACCAAAGGGACTAGTTCCTTTGGAAAGATTATTTGATGGGAATGATGTGGCATTGAAATGGAAGGTATCCACTGATGATGTTGATATCACTGAGTGCAATGTGGGCACTGAAAAGGATCCAAAATACGTTAAATTGTCAATTGGCCTATCAGAAAAGAAGAGGGCAGAATACACTAATTTGTTGAAAGAATTTGTTGATGTATTCGCTTGGACTTATGAAGATCTTAGAACTTATGACACAAGCATAATAGAGCACAAGATCCCATTAAAATAAAACACCAAACCTTTCAAGCAAAAGTTGAGGCAAATCAATCCTATGTTGCTTCCTGTCATGGAGAAGGAAGTTAAGAAGCTTTTAGATGCAAAAATTATCATTCCTTTGAGGTATTCCAAATGGGTATCCAATTTGGTCCCAGTAAGAAAAAAGAATGGGGAAATCAGACTTTGTGTTGATTTCTGAAATCTGAACAGAAGCTCAAAGAAGGATAATTATCCTTTACCCAAGATGGAGCACATATTACAGAAGGTGACAGGAGCAACTAGGATGTCTATATTCGTTGGATTTTCTAGATACAATCAGGCATCTGTTTTTCTAGAAGACAGTGAGAAGACAACCTTCACCACTCCCTAGGGGACATTTATGTACACCAAGATGCCCTTTGGTTTGATGAATGCAGGGGAAACTTTTCAGCGAGCTATGGACATAACATTTATTGTAGAAAAGGATAATTTTGTATGACATTATGGACAAACAAGCCTATGCATTGGTTAAAGCTCTTAAATCCTTCAGAGTTTATGTTCTGCATTCAAGAGTTATTGCTTATGTCCCATCAGCTGCTATAAAAAAAAATCTTATTCAGCCTGATATAGACAAAAAAAGAAGCAAGTGGATTTCTAAACTACTTGAATTTGATTTGGAGATTAGGCCCACAAAATTGTTAAAAGGCCAGGGTTTGGCCAAGCTTTTGGCTGAATCAAATTGCTCAGCACTGGGGGTGAATTTCATTCACTCATGTTCAGATAATCAGCAGGATGATATTAATGATAAATGCCCTCAAGTCATTTCTACATTGGAAGATTGTAGCTGGTACAAAGACATTATATTTTTTTTGCAAAACTTACAGCCCCCAAGTGGTATGGAAAGAAACAAGTTGAGGGCCTTAAAACTCAAATCAATAAAGTACTACTTTGTTGATCAAATTTTGTATTGGAAGGATCCATTAGGAGTGCTTTTGAGATGCCTTGACCCCCAAGAAGCCCAAAAGATTATGTCTGATTTTCATGACAGTTTATGTGGGGGGCATCATTATTGGAGAACCACAACATACAAGATCCTCAGAGCTGGGTACTTCTAGCCCAGTTTGTTCATGGATGTTAGTGCTAAGATCAAGGCATGTGCTAAGTGTCAAAAGTTTTCTAGAAAACAACAACTTAAGTCTTTTCCATTGAATCCTATGGCAGCCTCAGGACCATTCCAATAGTGGGGCCTAGATTTTATCAGGGAAATCCATCCTACTTCTAGTGGTCAACATAGATGGATCTTAACTGCTATAGATTACTTTACTAAATGGATTGAAGCTATTCCCATAAGGAATGCTTCAAATAAAGTGATCATTGGTTTCCTGGAAGACATCATAGCAAGGTTTGGGTGTCCTGACAGAATCATCATTGATAATGTCGCATCATTCAAGGCTGAACCATTAATTCAGTTCTGTGAACAGTTTGGGATCACTTTGATTCATTCCACCCCTTAATATCTGTAGGGAAACGAGCTTGCATAATCCTCGAACAAAATCATTATAAAGATTATTAAAAAGTTATTAGAGGATAAAAAAAAGGCATGGGATTTGAAACTCAAATTTTCTCTATGGGCTGACAGAGTGACAGTGAAAAGATCCTTGGGACTTTCCCCTTTCCAGCTAGTATATGGAGTTGAGGCAGTTTTTCCTTCTCAACTTGCATTACCTGTGGTGAAATTCCTCCAGGATTATCAAGGGGAGCCATATCATATGATTAGGAGGATTCAACAGTTGGTTGAAGTGCAGTAGACTCAAGAACAACTTGCAGATAAGACATATGATCATAAACTGAAGATCAAGCAGGCATTCGACAAGAAGGTGAACAAAAAAGATTTTCAACTGGGCGATCTGGTGCTCAAGTGGTGTTACACGTTATTTTCATCATCCCTATGATCGTTAATGATGTAAACCTATCTATTTCCTTCAGAGGGATCAATGGCCTGAGTTCCTAAAGAGTGAAGGGAGAAGAACTTTTCCTGAGAAAAGAAGTTGCATTTTCCTTTGTAAAAACCCTATAAAAAGGAAGTTCACAGGTTTCTATATAGGAGGGTGTGAGAATGCCTGATTCTTGGAGGTTGCACCATAGCTGGGTTGTGAGATGTTCGCAGGTTTCTCTATAGGTAGGGTACAAGAATGCTTACACATGGGAAAAATGAGTGTTTTCTTAAATCTTCTAGAAGGAGAAACTTCCATGGTGAGGTGGCATCCGAATGGTTTGGATCTTACTTGCTTTCATGATTTAGTGGGATCATCCTAACCTCCTCACCTTATCCTATTCAACTTATAAAAGGAGAGGAGCTCTCATGGAGAAAGTTAGCTTTGGAGCTTTTGGGATTGGCTAAGTTGTTTTTGGCTTGGGATTGTTAGTTTAGTTAGAGTGGCTTTGAGATTTTCTTTGTCAAGATAGATTGTGAGTAGCTGTTAGATCCATGGTCTCAGAATTCTTGGAGCAAGAATTGTGTGGGGAATGAAGGACAGTTGGAAGGGACCTTATGACATCAAGGCCATGGTTGTAATCTCTCTTTCACATTTAATATGATACAGTAATATCATTCTTTCCTATAAAGCTTGTTGTGTTTTATTGTATGATTCCTTGATCACATACATAGGTTTATGTTGAGTTTATGTTATTACTATCACTTTGGTTGGTTGCGTTCTTTTGCAGGTTCATCATTGTACGAGCATTGGAACGGAGCTAGGATGGTGATGGCGAGAGGAGGCGGCATTTAAATGGTATGTTACCCATCCCTCTTTAGTTAGTAAATTCAATATTTAAAACTTAAGGAAAGCGTCATGTCCTGTCCTGTTTTGTTCTAGATCCAGGTGGATCTAGGGAGATCTGTTAGTGTCTGCACCTACCGATTAGTCCGATAACAAGTGGGATGCACCGAGACAAGATAAAGGCAAGCACTGTAAATTTGAAGCTTTATGGGTCGGTCATTTCAAAATCTCTGAGGAATTCTCTAATAACACTTTCAAGTTGCAGAATATGGAGGATGATGAGGTTTTTAGTGGCCCTGTCAATGGGCTTTTTTTTAAAAAGTACTTTGCTTGAGCCTTGAGTGGCTCTTCATGTCATTGTAAATATCATTCTCTTTTTATTTTTGTTTCAATAACTGACCCCATATCCCTAGGAGAAGGCACTGAGTCTACTCGTTCTTCGCAGCCCGCAGGGGGCATGCCATCCCCTGTGGAGCCAATGTTATCACACTAAATTTCCTTGGGTCTTTAGTTTGTTTTTACCTTTTTTTTTAAAGCCTTAGATTTTAAATTTTTTAAAATAATTTTTTCATCCCTTTAAATTTATGTTTGATAGGGCCCCTTGGATGACTAAACTTTTAAGTCATAGTTCATGTTTTGATCCTCAATTTGATTTTTGATCCTTGAGCCCTTTTAGCTCATGGTTTATTATTTTTTATCCCTTTCATGATTTTCCCCTAGGTCGATACCTCCCATGATCAAGCTGATGTGACACACCTCTCTCCTCACTCATGACCTCAGAAGCATGCCTCATTGTCCTCACTTACCTATCTAATCATATTTTTGAATTGGAAGCACTGCCTACTCATCAGGCAGTTTTGTAGCACATGTCATGTTTATCATACCACCACCCCAAGTCATGATTTCCATAATAGATACCATATCCCTTGTTTTCAATGCCAGAAGTTGATTAAAGTGTCTTCAAAATATCTTACATTTATGTTCCTTGATAATGGTTTCTAATTTTGAAAACTCAACAGTGTTTCCCTACGTGAATTCTCTAGTTCTGATCAGGTGACCACATGTTAACCAAATATTACTATTGTGCCAGATTCCAGGGCTAAAGTTTCCTCATTTTCATCCTATGATTATGTTGAAGAGCTCAACATGTGTCTACTACGCAGGTATCCACTGTTACCTCCTATATGTATTAATCCTCATAGAAAATTTATGATCGGGTTTTTGTTTTGCTTAGTTTGCACAATGGTAAAAGATTCATCTTTGTATGATAGCCTCATCTCCTCTCTTTTTCAGACCTGTAAACCTCATGGCCCATATATGATTCAGATTTTGTAAGAATTTTTCAGATCCCAACCCAGTTTCCATCTCGCTGATTTTTCAGCCAAAGTTAAATGTCAAACCCAGTTTCAGCACTATTTCAGCATATGTTCCAGCATTGTTTCAGCATATGTTACAACATTGTTTCAACATATGTTATAGCACTGTTTCAACACTGTTTCATCATATGTCTCAGCATTGTTTTAGCATATGTCTCAGCACTGTTTCAGCATATGTCTCAGCACTGTTTAAGCATATGTCTCAGCACTGTTTCAGCACTGTTTCAGCATATGTCTCAGCATTGTTTCAGCATATGTCTCAGCATTGTTTCAGCATATGTCTCAGCACTGTTTCAACATATGTTACAACATTGTTTCAGCATATGTCTCAGCACTGTTTCAGCATATGTCTCAACATTGTTTCAGCATATGTCTCAGCACTGTTTCATCATATGTCTCAGCACTGTTTCAGCATATGTCTCAGCACTGTTTCAGCACTATTTCAGCATATGTCTCAACATTGTTTCAACATATGTCTCAACACTATTTCAGCATATGTCTCAACACTATTTCAACATATGTCTTAGCATTGTTTCATCATATACAAACTTAACAGAAAATAAACTTCAAAACTGAAACATGAGGATTCTAAACATCGTTTTCAACGCAGAAATAAGATATCAGCAGTATGAAAAACTCAGAAAATATAGAAACAAAGATTTCCAGTCTAACTTCGACCCTAGAAAAACCCACAAGGGGAAAACCAATGAGAGAGGGCTTTTTATTATTTATGAGCTTCTGAGAAATTTCTTTTACAGCATATTCATCTTCAGAAATTTACACAAACTTATCCAGACATTCCTGTAGCTTTACTCCTCGATTTCTGAACCAGAAATCCATACAACTGTACGGTTGTCCCAGCAATTAATGTTGTACAAACTGTCTCGAAATTCATGCCAAAACTCTACTAAGACTGTACGGAAAACCCAACATGAACAACTCCTTGTAAACCATGTTGTACGGTCCCCAAGATTCGTGCCAAACTATACGGACTATATGGAAATACACTCAGAAATATATTACAGCAGTTACCTCAATTTCTGTGCCAACAAATGTTGTATGACAACCTTGGAATGCATGCCAATACTCTCAGAAATTACAGCTGTTGTCCTCCTCAATTTCTATGCACATTAAATGTTGTATGACCTCCACAAATCCATATGGTATGGCCTATTCTTCCTTGATGTCTGCTGCCTCGAAATTCATGCTTCTCTTTGCCTTGGGATGTGTTCTCTCCTTCAGCAAATGCTGTCTCTTTTCTCAGCTCGACCTATTTCTTGCTCTTGGCATCTCACTAAAGATCTGACCTTGGCATCTCACCAAAGGTCCATTCTCTTGGCATCTCACAAGGAGTCTCTTGATCTTGGCATCTCACCAAAGATCCAACCTTGGCATCTCACCAAAGGTCTCTTTTATTTCTCTCTCTTGTTCTCTCAACAAGAATGCTTCAACTACCCAAGAATGGGTGCGCCCTCTTGCCCAATTCAACCTCATGAGGGAAGGTGAGGGGTTTTCTATTCTAACGGCTGAGATTAGATTAGATGGGTGGATGAGATTTGGTGTCTCTTCACTCACCCTCACTTTAATCATAAAGTCACCTTTTAATTTGCATCTCACAAATTAAATGACTAGGACCCACATTAGGCACTTTCTCCCCCTTAGGTGCCTAGGGAAGAGAAACACTTGCCTTGGTACTTTATTTTAATTAAAAATTTAACACTCCCTCATACCGAGGAAAGTGTTACTCAGCACTCAAAGCTTGTCCCTGAAGAATACAAACGTGCCCCTGTTCAATGACTTCTTCAGTCTACACACATGAGACTCTCTCCCATGCACCTCAGGCTTCTTCCCAGAGAAAGCCTCCTCGGGAGTCATGCTCCCCATAGCCCTATGAGGACTCCTGTTCTGCAGATAAACTGCAGTGTAGCATGCCTCAGCCCAAAGAAATAGTGGCATCCCCTGATCATGTAGCATGGCTCTCGTAGCCCCAACAATGGCCCTATTCTTCCTCTCAACAACCCCATTCTGCTGCGGGTTGTAAGGAATAGTCAATTCCCTCCTGATGCCCTCTCCTACACAGAAATCCATAAACTCCTTGGAGGTATACTCACCCCCATTATCCCATCTCAGGACTCTGATTTTCTTCCCTGTCTGGTTCTCCACAAGAGCTTTGAACTCTTGGAACTGATTGAAGACCTGTCCTTTGGTCTTCATGAAGAAAATCCAGGACTTCTGAGAGAAGTCATCAATGAATACAACATAGTATAGGGATC
>ML781068.1:401362-415715 GCA_009831015.1 Picea engelmannii
TGGTGTATTGTGGTGTATTGGTGTAACTCTTATACTATTGTTCATTGCTCATTGGATATAATTGAATGGTTTAAGTATAAGTTGGAAAAGGTTTTTAAATTGTACTTGATACTGATTCACCCCCCTCTCAGTATCAACATATTTTTTTTAACTGCTAACAATGATGATCTTATAACTATGAAAGAGGAAATGTATATGGAAGATAAGGAGTCTTGGAGATTGGCTATGAATGAGGAAATGATTGCAGTTATAAATAATGACACATGCGGGGACTTGGTTCCATTCCCTTATGGATGGAAAATCATTGGATGTAAATGGGTGTTGATGAAGAAGATCAATTTAGATGGCAATGTTGAAAAGCATAAGGAAAGATTGGTTTCAAAAGTATATTCCTAGGTTGAATGGATAGAGTTTGGTGAGATAGTTTCCTTAGTTTCTAAGTTAACATCTATTAGTTTTCTATTATATATAGGGCATCCTTTGATTTAGAGATAGAATATATGGATTTGAAAATTGCATTCATACATGGTGACTTGGAGGAGGAGATCTATATGACATAGCTAGAGCACTATGTTGAAAAAGTTGAAGATTCAATGGTTATCAAGTTAAAAAAAGTATTTATATGGTTTCAAGTAGTCTTCTAGAACATGGTACCAACATTTTGATTATTTTGTGTTGGGATTAGGATTTATGAGATACAAATCAGTTCAATGTTGTATTATAAACAAGGTGGTGGTCATTTCCTTTTTATCTTTCTATATGTAGATGGTATGCTATTTTTTGGTAATAGTAAGCATGTGATTTGTGATTTGAAGTCTCAACTTTCAACACAATTTGATATGAAGGACTTGGGGGTTGCAAAACATATCTTAGGAATGGAGAGAGAGAGAGAGAGAGAGAGAGAGAGAGAGAGAGAGAGAGAGAGAGAGAGAGAAAATAAAAATGTTTGGTTGATCTAGAGTAAGTATGTAAACTATGTGCTACAATTTTTTCGCATGGTAGATTGAAACCTTTGAGTGTTCTGATTTCTATGGGAACTAAAATTTTAGTTGAGTGATGTCCTGCAATGCCCACAGAGATGGAGGATATGTATTATATTCCTTATGATGGTACAATTGGTAGTTTGATGCATGCAATGGTTTGTACTAGACCAGACATTGCCTAATCAATGGGATTCTTGAGTCGATTCATGGTAAATATTGGACATGAACATTGGGATTTAGTGAAGAGGGCCTTCCGGTATTTGAGAGGTACTTCTGAATATTCCATTTTCTATTATATTGACGTTTCATGGGACCCACACTCACTAGATATACAAAGTTATGTTGATTATGATTATGTATTGGATGTAGATAGAAGAAGATCTATGAGTGGATACATGTTTCAGATTTTTGGTGGAGCAGTGAGATGGGTGAGCAAGTGGCAAGCTATGGTCATTTTTTTCAATATATAGGTAGAGTATATTCATGCTTGCAAGCAAGACATTTGGCTTATTGTTTGGGTTCTTTTTTGACAAGGCTGAGAAAAAGAGATTCCCTTAACTACCCTGGTAATCTAACAAGGAAGGATAAAAACATTGTTAGTAGGTTAGTGAACCCACAAACTAGAAATAAAGAAATAAATCAAGATATGAACAACAAACAATAAAAACTAAAATAAGAAAATATTAACAAAGGATTCATGAAATTGAATAGAAAGAATGGTTACCCAATAGAGAATAGTCTTTGAAATTGAGGACACCAAGAGGAGAAATGTAGGATTTATGAATTCCCTATTCCTCCTAGGGAGGGCTCTTGAATCCATCAAAGTAGAGCTATTACTCTCTTATTTTTTCTTAACAATGGTGAAGAAATGTATGGAAAATAATTCCCAAGAGGTGGAAAGATTTCCTTTGCTACACTTGCTCAAATGGTTCTTGAGAGAAGAAATGGTTTCTCCAAGAATATTTTAACAACATAACACTACAATTAACTTCTTCTCATTTTGCTTACAATGATCCTCTATTTATAGGAGGATTGCTAGATATTTCACAACTAGTTTCCAATATGAATGGGGGGGCCTTTGAAGGTACCTCCCATCCTTTCAGTGATGCCAAGGCGTACTTTTAGGGAGATTTTTGGGTATGGTTGAGATCGACTTCATCTCGGAAGTGGTTGAGGTCCAACCAAAATAATCAATGCATCATTTTTGCATCCACATGGGTTTCCTAATTGTCGTTCGCATAAACCTTTCACTGTGCGTGTTGTACATTGTGTTAGCCCACATTGGTGTGCACACACTCTCTTTGTTGAATGTTTGTGGAAATTCATGATCTCTTTTGCATAGTTTTGTGACTATCTGGCCAATCTTGGTTGTGATCCTCCTGTAATTATTGTTTGTATTTGTGTTGATTGTTTCTTCATCGGTTGTCTATATTTGTATGAGAAATATTTTGGTGATAGCATATTCCCACTGATGTGTGAGGTTAGGAGCATACATATAACCAAAATACATCAATGTTTCTTTCTATTGAAATTGCCATAAGAATAGGAGAGTTGTAGATGCTAGTAAGAGAAACGTTGAGAGAAACCTATTGGAGGAAAAGGGGATTCGAACTAATGCCAACATTCTTTGGAAACTGAACTTGAAAGTTGTATATTTGTACAAATGAGGCGGGAATGCCCCATTCTCATGTCATGAAACAAAAATAATATGACTGTAACTGAAAGTTGTTAATGAAGTAGATGTTTGCGTCACCCTCGGGGGCGTCAATAATGACAGATGAGGGTTCTATGGAATGAACTAGCTCTGAATCGAGAAATGCAAAATGGTGTAAAATATCGATAACGCATAGGCATTGAAGGCCTAGAAACTTTAGAAGTCTTCGACGATGACTGAAAAACTACAACGGTCGCATAGTAAGACCCACCATAACATGAAACTTTGTTGGAGTCTAATGTTATAGAGATCAATGACATCAAAAATAAATAATGACTCTTTCTATGTCATCCAAGACTACTCATTGATAGTGGAATGAGAGACAATATGTTGCACCTTCCTGGAAACTTATGTTGACATTGACAGGGAAGGGGGTGCGAATACAAGAAGCAAAGGTCTTCTTGAAATCAATTTGATCAAAATGGTATCAGGGAGTGTATGCAGGGAATATGGATGAACTTGTGACATGGAAGAAACTCAATATAGATGGGACATAAGAAATTCCCTTGGTTGGGGAAAACCGGATGATGGGAGCAACCGTAAAATGTGATCTGGTGTCAGGGGGTTGACCAGATATTAGGTAAAATGTGTTGAATGTGTACGACTACAAAGGAGTGAATGATAGGTCAAAATACAGATATTGAGGACAAGGGTGTCAGTGATAGTCGATATTTGGATATGGTAGGGATAGCTTTGCAGAGATGGTGATGAAAATGGAAATTCCCCAACCAAGGGAGACATGGGTTTCTATGTGCCAAGGAAAAAGATGCAATCGATTGCAATGTAACATATCTATTCCACCTGCTGAAAATTGAAATGTGATTTATACAATTACCAAACAAATAAAGAATGATGAAGTTGAAAGTACACGCACAAAAATGAGTGCTCCAGTGAAGTATGGTTGGGCCTCCTTGGGGTGCAAGTATTTGGGATGTAACTGATGAAGGGTAGGGTCCCCATGGGTGGGTTTATGTACTAGGTAGACGAATGGGGGATGAACTTGCATATGAGAAATTGATGTTGGATGATATGGAGGGTTACTGATAATGCAAAGATGCATTTAATGTAATAGAAAATGATGTGGGAGTCCATAATGGGGTGGTTAGCATGATGATGAGGAAGAAGTATGAGGTTCTTACTATGGGGTGTAACACTACCAGGACTCCATATCGTAATGGATAGAACAACATGAGTGTCAATATTTGAAGGGGTAAATATATGTGGGAAAACTCATGGAGGTGAAAATGCTACCAGATGATGGTACCTGAATGCAATGTAGGCAACGGTACCACAGAGTCGAGTGTGGGGATACTAAGGATAAATTTCAAGGGGTGTAACTCAGATATGTATCTATTTGCAAAGGGCATGAGTGCATGCCAATTTTGAACATATACCTGAAGGTTCCATAGGGTCGCCAAGACTGAATGGATTGTATATTGTTGTACTAATTACCTGCACACACAAACATCAAATACCCAAAGTAAAAAATATCTGATGATAAAGAACATATGACAATTATTTGATATAAATGATAGTGAGCAAGCGTACCATATCTTTTGACATTGGTGGGAAAAATGGTCCCTTAATGAAAATTTTGGGTGCCCCTGGAAGGAGGCCAAGGAACAAAGAGTTCCTAGAAGAGGTAATCCCTAAAAAAGGGTAGGGAACGATGAGTTACTAGAAAAAGGAACTCCCTAAGGGAGGCTAGGGAACCATGAGTTCATGAAAAAGGCACTCCTTAAAGGAGGTCATGGAATAATGAGTTACTAGAAAAGGCACTCCCTGAAGGAGGCCAGGGAACCATGGGTTCCTGAATAAGCCCCTCTATAACGGAGGCCAAGGAATGAAGGGTGCCTAAAAAAGTCACTCCTTGAAGGAGGCCAGAGAACCATGGGTTCTTGAAAAAAGGAACTCCCTAAGGGAGGCCACAAAACAATGGGTTTGTTGGCACAGGGGCAGACCTAGGGTTCAATGCTTAACATCGCACCAACAAAACCCCAACTACCGGCTCTTTCGGAAACACCTATGAAGCAGGTGAAGTCTCACCCGAGGTAGAAGCAGGGGGGGTTACAGGATGTAGGTGTCTGTAACCAGGCTGGGACACATTAGTTTATTAACCCTATTAACACTGCATAGAATAATCAAATATAGATTGACACAGTAACAACAAATGATTATATACCCTGACAACTTAGCACTTAGCACTATAAGTTAAATCTAGCATTCCTTTACCCTTAACATAGGTAAAGTGCTTAAGAAACAAAAGATCTATCTATTACACATCATAATCAGAGCATTAAGCATATTCATAACAAAAATAACACAACACAAAGCAAACCATGAGACACAAGATATATGTGGTTCACTCCACTAGATCTGCACACTAAGCACTAGATCCTCCTTCTTCGCCTTCCAGAAATAGGTCAAATGCACAGAGCCACAATCTCTATCATAACACTTAGCACCTTCTACAAAATCACAGTCAATCACAAATCCTCAACCACATACATTCCTTCGCACTAAGCACTTTTGTTTCACACAAAACCACATGAAATACTTCTACAATACATTATTATTTATTTATACTTTACAAACCTTTACAATAAGGTCCAAACATGGGGAAAAACTATGGGTAGACATCCAAAAAACCCTTTACAAAACCCTAGAGGACCCCTTACCAGGTCCACATAATCCTCAAAATAGGTGAGATCAGCAATCTCAGCTCCGCCTGGGCGCTCCTTCTTCGACCAATGTGGATAAGTCTGAAAGTGGGCCAAAACTGACCAAAGTTTCCCCAAAACTTGGTTGAGGGCCAACAGGCCCCCAACACTCACCTGTGACTGAGGTCCGGACAATGCTGCTTCAAAAGACTCAATCTCGACTTGAGCTTCTTCAACTTGTTGCCTCACCTGAGCTCCTGCTCAACGAGCTCCTAGACACTCTGCTCTGTAACAGGCCCTTCCAGGCATTTTTCTACTACTGCGACTACTTGGTCTAGCTGTAAACCCTAGCTATCAATCTCCTTGAATACCTCGTAATCTTGATCCTACACAGGTTGTAACTTATGTGTTACTTCCATCACCTTATCCTAGAGGGAAGTGATCTATTGGTGTACTGTGCACTACTCCTGGGATCTCTTCATCCTTTCCACTGATTTAATCAGCTTCATTTGTGCCTGCAATGAAAATGTTTGTTGTTGCGCCTCTTGTAACTGAGTTTCTAGTTTCTTTAACTCTGGATCCTCGATGAAGCATTCATATGTCTGGCTTCTTATTTCACTCAACTCTTTACATGCCAAGGTGAGGGATTTTATACTTGCTACTGTGTTCTTGGAAGTCTCCTCCCTCTGGACACACACCTCCTATGGGGTTCTCTACACTGTTTGGGCCTTTATTTAAGATATCCTAGCCTGAAAATGCTGGAGGGTCTCTGCGAGCTTCGCTACTTGAGCTTTGACAGGATCCTGTTCCTCTTGTACCAAGCCTAGTATAGAGTGTCATGCTTTACTTACCTCTTCTTTGACAATGGTCTGCTCTGCAAGAAACTGCTCTTTTTCCTTCTGTAGTTGTTCTTCACTAGCTCTCTTTTCTTCCTAAAGCTTCGCCTGAAACTCTACTTTCTCACTTTCATAGGCAACTACACTATCCTACACTGCTTGTAATTGTACTAGGACTTTGGCTTTCTCCTTTTTCAAAGCTTCTATAGCCTTCTCCTTCTCTTCCTGATCTCTTTGGAACTGATCTTTTGTTGCATCAGAAAGCCTTCTTAACTGGGTTGGTTCGTCCCCCAATTCTGCGGTCTGTGATGAGGAAAGTACAGTCGTCACAATAGGTACTTCGCGGACCAAACGAACTACCTACTGCACTTCCTTCAATTCTCTCTCAATCCTTCCATATAAATACTAATGTTTCTCTCTGTATCTATGAAATATTTCTTCAGAGGTCTACTCCATGGCTCTACGGACCAGACTGATGTCATCGTTAGTGAGAGTGGCTTCCAACTGTAGCTTATTGGCATGCATTTTCTTCCTTGCTAAAGGTCTCTTCAAACTAACTTTCCTCTTCTGTGGCGTTACTCTCCCAACTGAGGGATCTTCAAGTGGTGTAGCTTCACCTCCTCCTTGCTCTTCTTCTCCTTCATCTCCTCTTCCCTATCCTTCTACTTCATCTTCTCCTCCATCTAGCAAGCCAGACCCATTATCTCCAGAATTTTTCTATTCATCCTCTTCGTCACTCTCTATGTCCTAGACTTTAACCTGCTTTTTCTTCTTCTTTGTCCCACTGGATTGTTCGATATGTTCAACTCATGTAACTATCGATCTTCCTATAGTGTCAGTGTCAGATAACTCTACATCGACGATAGATACAAGAAATTATTTTGGTCATTCCTTTGTAATCTTCTCCATATCTTCATCCGTCATCTTATCATATGACTGCAATTCTTCCTGGTGCTCATCTCTTCGTGCAATGATGTAAATGAAGTAGGGATCAGTGTATAACTTTGCTATGGTTCAGTACTGATGCAGGGTAGGTGGTGTCATACGCAGGAATGATTCAATGGCGACCTTTAACTGTTGATAATATCCTTGAAACACGACATTAGACTACCACTTCTTCGTCATTTCATTGGTATACCATAGGGTGGAAAACTGAGCGGCCAGGGGCTTCGTAGGTTCAATCTCTAGAAAAGTGTATCTTTTGGACATCTTCCAAGCCACAAATGTGACCAATATGATCAACCAGCTGTATTGGAACCCATATCCTAATTCCTGGGCTTCATGAAAATCTTTTTCTAGCTCGTTGACGAGGTAGTTCACCCAGTTCATCTGCATGCCCTCCACACACTTTCCTGTGAAGTCCACCACGAACCCGGTGACCTGTGTGGGGCGGTTCTTCCTTACTATATTCCCATTTAAGAGTTTACAATCAAGTCACACTGTGACATCATGTATGGAGGCTACCTTGTAACCTTGCTTCCCCTTTTCTACCTCTCCATAGGCTTCTTTGATGCAATGTGCTAACTAGCGGTCTCAGGTCTTTCCTAGATAGAACTATTGTGGGTCAGGACCCTTCAAACTTAAACCTGTAATCTGATGGATTAGCGTTGGATCCACAATAATTATTTTGTCGATCCATATATATCCTCCATGATAGCATGACAGAAGGATTTTAACACAAGTGTTAACCTCTTGGTGGCAGTCAAAATGGGGAATCTTCATAATGTTCAATACGGTTGACTGCACCAACCCTTTAATCCATGGACATGAGATGAGGGGAGGTTTCTTTCCGATTTTCTTCGTTAAATAGCGGTGAGGAGCTAACATGGCGTAGTTCTTCCGATCTCCTAAGTTGAAGTCATTGTTCTTCAACAACGGGATCTGTCCTAATTAACTCCTGACTATGCAAATTCCTTTCGGAATGTATGTAGTGAAAATGGAGTACTCAAAATATCGAGGGATAATGTCATGGTTAATATCGCTGGATAGAGGCAGAATATATTCAGGCAGGATCAACGGTATCTACTTTGCCTTAGCTATATCACAGTGGTTCTTACTTCTCTGTTCAGTTACGGGGTTTATACAGGTGGAATGAAGTCCAGTCGAAGGGGAATGTTGCAGTCCCCTAGTCAATGATGCCTGAATACCTTCATATACATGTATGTCATCCATGAGTTTCCTAAGAACTTCCTCGACAGACTTCTCCAAATCGCTGGGTTCACCCAACATTATAGCTTTTAACAGACAAGCGGGGTATAGTTTCAGATAAAGACAAGTAGCAAAACTCGACACTTGGACAATTTGTGTCTTATCTCAGTCAATCACGGGTAGAAAAAAGTGGTCATGGTGCCATGTTCGATGAGTTAAGTAAGCGGGGTGGTCGTAACGGATCTTCTAACGGGCCGGAAAATTCTTCCATTAATGTAAATCTATCCATTATGGCACGATCTTGTTAGGACCATACAATGTACCTTTTTGCTCACACTTTTTTCTACCTTTACACCCTTGCTTCACTCACATTTAAACTCACATTATCACCTTACCCTATATTTCCAAAGGTATATAATGTCTCTTCTCTTTACTATATGTTTAATCTGTTTTGCATATAATTTTACATTACTCTCGTACTTAACCATTGATCATAAATGTACAAGTGCTGAAACAGTTCAAATTGCAGATTAGCATTGAGGCCTGTTGCTGAAACAACAACTCACACAGAACAAGTTGTTACACTCTCTGTGGTCTACAATGCAGAAACAACAACTCACACAGAACAAGTTGCTACACTCTCTGTGGTCAACGATGCTGAAACAACAACTCACATAGAAGAAGTTGTTACACAGTCTGTGGTCTATGATGCTGAAACAAAAACTCACACAGAAGAAGATGTTACATAGTCCATGGTCTACGATGCCAAAACAGCAACACAAAACTGTTACATTGACCACAGCACCCGCACCTTGAGCTAGCATTAACCATCGTTGATGCTTGAGACCAAGTTGCTGAAACAATTAGAACGTAAATCCCGTGGCTGAAAAAGCCCACGATTTGCGATGCTGAAACAACATACAATAGAAGTAACAAGAAGACAAATAAGGAAGTTGTTACTCCAGCTGAAACAACAACACCTCACTCAGCACTTGTAATAGCATTCTGTTATGGGAGACTAGGATATCCTATTCCAGTATAGAAATCAGATCTGACTAAGAATAGGATTCAGATGTGCAAATGTAATTTGATGTTCAAATTGTATCGAAGGGATTCTCCTCTTTAAATAAGAGGAAATCATCATTAGAGAGGACCTTCTTTTTAGTTAAGAAAGGATTTTATAGAGAAGGACGTGTTTTACTTCAGATTGTAATATGATACAGTTGACAGATGAATAAAAGACTGTTCTGAGCATTTCTCTCTAGTTCCTTTCTTTTCAGGGGAATCTTCTGAGAAAGGAGGGCCCACCTTCTTCACAAGATTCACCCATTATCTTTGTAGTGTGTTAGTGTTATTTCTGTTCATGCCTTGATTAAATTTGGTTTTGCTAAAACACTACTTTACTGAACTCTGTTTTGCTGAAACACTACTTTATTGAACTCTGCTTTACTAATTGTTACATTTTTTTCACATGATTCATGTTGGGTAATTGTTAATCATTCTAGTTAGCAATCCTGTTTGGTGAATTTATGAAGGAGTAATAATCAGGGACAGGTGTTGAAGATTCATACTTGGGAAATAGGGTCATGTTCCCTATTAAGAGATAGTTAGCCTTTTGTGTGTGTCAATCATTTCAATTAGTAATGACTTCATGAAAGTGTGCTAATCGGAAACAGGTGTTGAAGATTCCTGCTTAGGGAATAGGGTCATGTTCTCTGTTAAGATTTAGTTAGCCTTCAGTATGTGTCAATCATTCCAATTAGTAATGAGTTCATGAAAGTGTGCTGATCGGAAACATGTGCTAAAGATTCCTGCTTTGGGAATAGGGTCATGTTCTCTGGTTACAGAATATTTGGTCTTTCCTTTTTGCAGTGTCCTGAAAGATTTCTTTTCTAGGTTGTTATTTTCTTAATGTAATCCAGGATTCTTTGGACAATTATTTCTTTAAACATTGAACTCTGCAATAGGTAGATTACTTTCCTGTAATTCAAGTTAGAACTTCAGTTTGTTCAAGGAAAAAGTGTGATTAATATGTTTTTACTACAACTCTAGGTTGCTTTTGGGATTGATCATATATAGTGTGTGATTACCTTTGAAATAATAGACTTCCCTGGGTTGACAATTTATGTAGCACTTGATTGTTTAGTTAAATAAGCAATTATAGTGACCAACAGGTCTCAGCGTCCAAAAGCAGTCCATGAACCCATAAATGTGTTTCCTAACCATTTTGGAGCGTCCTTATAATGGTCAGGGCGCCTCCAATGGTCATATGACTTCTCCAGGAAGAATTCAAATCTGCGCGGACCTGTTGTTCCAACGAGGTTCAAACCCTACGAACCTGCCTCCTGCGAGGTTCTGGTCTGTGAATTCTTAACTTCTTGTAGATTTTCCAACTTATATTTCTTTGTATTGATCTTCCTTGCCTTCTTTCCTGTTATTTGAGTCTCTTTAATTGTTTCTTGGATCCTCTTTCCATTTTTATTCTTATCTTCCCCCAACGTAGTGGCTTCGCACTGTTGAGGTACCCTCAAAGATTTTGAATTTAATATCCCTTTTCTTAAAACTTCCTGAGTGGGCACATTTCTCTCTTGGATAGATATGTCCTTCAATCCTTCTTCATTCTTTCAACCTTGATAGCTAATTCTTTTTCTTTTTGTTCCTCCTGCGTTGTTACTTTGCTCTGTTGCTTCAAATTATTAGTCAATCTATTTTCCTAGCTATGAAATCCCTTAATTCTTGCTTTTTATTTTCTCTAGCTTCATCCTCTGCTTTCATTTTGATCTGATCCTTCTCAATCCATGTCTTACCTAACAAAAGTGGTAAAGGAGCGTTGTCCTCAGAAAACCTAATGACTTCAAATTCTTCTTCAGTTGATGTTCCATGAATAATAATAGGTATAGTAGTTACTCTTACAGATAAAGTTATCACCTTGCCTTTAAACAAGCCTATCCTTCCTAAAGAAGGTACCACAGTAGGTTTTCCAAAAAATTTCCAAGTTTCTTCTGTCATAATATTCACTTGCATTTCTTCATCCAAGACACAGTCTATGTCGAAGTCTTTTATTCTTTCACTTATGCACTATTTTTCTTTCAAGCTTTCTGGTAAACTTACATCTTTATAAACATCCATCATTTCTTCCAACTGTAGTAACATAGTCTGAACTTCCTCTGACCTTTTATTTTTATTATTTTCTAACATACCCTTAGTCTCTTGATTCTTTTCATAAATTTCTTGTCTTTTGTCCCTCCCTTCAACTTTAGCAATAATCCTCGGACAATCCTCAACCTGATGACCAACAATCTTAAAACAAATACAAATAGGGCCTACCCCAGGGAATTCCTTAGAAATATGTCACGGCCTTCTGCAATTATAACACAAAGTCAATCCTCTTTTTCTCTTAAATGTTCCCCAATCTTTTGTGTACTGCTCACTTCCCCCAGGATCATAGTGTTGGACTTGCAATCTGCAAAAAAAAATTATAGGTTCTTACATCCATTTGTTAGTCAAACAAATCTTTATATGCATAGGAATAACATATCTTTCTTCATTTTCATTAAATTTACTCAAATCAACTCTTTCTTTCAACTGTGCCCTAGCCTTGAGACTAGGACAAAATCTATTAGACATACTTAAATTCATACTTTCAAAAAAGAAAAATGCACTTATCTTTCTCTTACCAAAAACAAAGCTTACCTCTTGTAGGATCTTACCTCTTTTCTTTAGATCAGCTTAATTTATTGGCACAAATATTTGCAAGTCAAGTAGAGTACTGCGCACTTCTGCAGCAGATCTATGCACAAAGCTTTTCTTTTTCTTTACTTTAGTTCCTAGCAATCACAATTTCAAGTCTCGGCAATGGAACCATTTGTTGGCACAAGGGAAGACTTAGGTTTCAATGCTTAACAACACCCCAACAAAATCCTGACTACCATCCCTTTCGGAAATACCTGGAAAGTAGGCAAAGTCCACCCAAGGTAAAAGCAGGGGGGGTTACAGGACGCAGGTGTCTGTAACCAGGCTAGGACACAGATTTGTGATAATATCACTTCACGAAATATTTTGTTAATGCTTAGGAAGTGAACAAGTGTTAGTTTATTAACCCTATTAACACCGCAGAGCATAATCAAAGATAGATCGACGCAGTAACAACAAATGATTATATACCCTGAGCACTTAACACTTAGCACTATAAGTTAAATATAGCATTCATTTACCCTTAACATAAGTAAAGTACTTAAGAAAAAATGTATATATATATATTACACATCATAATCAAAGCACTAAGGAGATTCATAACAAAAATAACACATCACAAAGAAAACCATGAGACACCAGATATATGTGGCTCACCCCAGTGTGGGGCTATGTCCACAAACCACTTCGCCTCTTTATTATTTCACGCAAGACAAGAGATCTACACACTAAGCACTAGATCCTCCTTCTTCGCCTTCCAAAAATAGGTCAAATGCACAGATCCACAATATCTATCATAACACTTAGCACCTGATACAAAATCACAATCGAGCATAAAGCCTCGACCACATACATTCCTTCGCACTACGCACTTATCTTTCACACATAACTACATGAGCTACTTCTACAATACATTATTCTTTATTTATACATTACAAACCTTTACAATAAGGACTAAACATGGGGAAAACCCATGGGAAAACATCCCAAAAACCCGTTACAAAACCCTAGAGGACCCCTTATTGGGTCCACATAATCCTAAAAATAGGTGAGATCCGCGATCTCAGCTCCACCTGGGTGCTCCTTCTTCGACCAACATGTCGAAGTCCGAAAGTGGTCCAAAATTGACCAAAGTTTCCCCAAAACTTGGTCGACAGCCAAGAAGGTTCCTGAGAAAGTTACTCCCTGAAGGAGGCCGAGGAATAATGGGTTCTTAAAAAAGGCACTCCCTAAGGGAGGCCATAGAACAACAGGTTCTTCATAAAGGCACTCACTGAAGCAGTTCGGGGAACCATGGGTGCCTGAAAAAGGCACTCCCTAACAGAGGCCACAGAGCAATGGGTTCTTGAGAAAGGCACTCCCTGATGGAGGCTAGGGAACCATGGGTTCCTGAAAAATGCAGTCCCTAAGGGAGGCCACAAAACAATGAATTATTGGAAAAGGCACTCCCTAAAGGAGTCTAGGGAACCATAGGTTCCCAAAAAAGGAACTCCCTAAGGGAGGCCACAAAACGATGGGTTCTTGAAAAAGGAACTCCTCAAAGGAGGTCATGGAACAATGAGTTATTTAAAAGGGCACTCCCTAAAGGAGAGCAAGGAACCATGGGTTTCCAAACAAGGAACCTGCTAATGGAGGCCAAGGAATGATGGGTTACTGAAAAAGGCACTGCTCAAAGGAGGCCATGGAACACTGAGTTCCTGAAAAAGGCATTCCTAGAAGGAGGCTGTGGAATAATGAGTTCCTAGAAAAGGCACTCCCTGAAGGACGTGGGGAACTATGGGTGCCCAAACAAAGAACTCCCTAAGGGAGGCCATGTTTCCTGATGGGGGGAACTGAAAAATGAACTAGGGTCATTGATGTTAGGACCACACATTGTACCTTTTTGCTCATACTTTTTGCCATTGTTATACCCTTCATCACCTATATTTAGACTCATATTATGACTTCATCTGATCACCCCAAGGTATACAACGTCCTTTCTCATCACTATATGTTTAACTTGTTTTGCATAATACTTTACATTACTTTTGAACCTAACCATTGATTAGAAGTGCAGAAGTGTCCATATTTGCAGAATAGTATTTCAGACCATTGCTGAAACACAGAACTGCCCAAGCCGCTGTTGAGCTGATGCTGAAACACGGAAGCTGCTACATAGTCCGAGGAAGCACATGCCGAAACACGGAGCTGCTACACAGTCCGAGGATGCATATGCCGAAACACGAAGCAGCTACATGGTTCGAGAAGGCAGATGCTGAAACACGGAGCTGTCACTCCATTCAGATATGCAGATGCTGAGACACAGTAGAGACCGCCACG
>ML781068.1:426276-444807 GCA_009831015.1 Picea engelmannii
ACCCCAAGGATTGTAGTCCGTAATAAAAAGAAAATTGTACATACATCGTGTGTTCTTTGTGTTCATTGTGGTGATGACTTGTTGATGATATATTGCTGATATATGTTGCTGATATGTGCTCACATCTAACTGGTTATAAATGAAAACAATGGATAATGAATAAATCTTGAATGCTAATTGATGAGTTTTTGTGCAAGAGGGGAGTTTTGGGGAAAAGAGCCCCACACTCATTCACCCCCCCTCTAAGTGTGGTAGGTGTGTCCAACAATAATATCAGAGGGTACATTGATTGAACTATTAGGAACCTACCAGTAGTGTATATGAGAACCAAGATGGAGGTTATCACTAGAATCATTGAAAGAACCAGTGGCCTCAAATAATTCTTTGTCTTCTGGAAAGAATCTAGTTGATATTTCATGGTTTCTTTTGGGTTTGGGGAAAGGGGGTCACTGGTCAAGGGGGTCTCTGGTGTGAAGGGGGTCATTGGAATGAAGGGGGTCATTGGTGAGGACCTTCATAATCAATCCAAATACTCGATGTGAAACATATCTGAAAATAAAACATATATATAACAGTTGCCTAATAATGAAATGTGGACAAGTGATGCGTACCTATGCCCAGAGTGCCAGAAGGTGTCCCCGGGGCTCTGGACTGAAATGAGGATATAAGAGTATCATTGTGAAGGTGAGAGAATATATATCTCATAGGTTCAAATGGTGTGAGAAATAGAGCTTGAATGATCTAGAATGGGCATGAGGAAGTTTTGCAAAAGGGCGTATATAAGGACATGGGGCCCACATAACCACCTCATTTGTACTTATTGTGGTGGATGTTTAAGAGTTGTCTGCATGGATGTTTCAGAGCCATGGGAGAGTATATAAGTTTGTATTCAAGTGGCGAGAGATCCAAGTAAGACATCAAAACCTCTTACATAGTGTAGGCATGTTTTTGGGAGGGTAGGGGGTTGTACGAAGGGTCGTATGGCCACTTGTTTGGGTAGGGTAGTGGGTCTGCATGGGCGATCTAGTGATCCTCATGAATATATGCATGGTTTTAATTGATAGAGTCACATGGAGTGCGCAACTATATCAAATGTACCTCGCATATGTGCATGAAGTTCGGATTTCTAGCTGCGTGGAGGAGTGTTGAGCATGGGCGCAACTATTTGAGTAACAACCATGCCAATGTTTTTGACTGTAAGAATGAAAATCACAAAAAATTGTGTGGCTATCGAAAAAAAAACCATCCACACATGTGTGTGAGAACTGCGCGATTGTTTGGTGAACAGTCACTCAAGAGTGTGCAATTGTAAGTGAAACAGTCACACCAATCGTGACTATTATGGGAACAGTCGTGCAGTGGAAACATTGAGTTTGTGTTGCTTGATTGGAGTTTGTCATGATAATAAGGTAACATAGCATATGTTTTTGTGGATGTATGTTACCATTCAGAGAGAGAGGATGTCGGTACAATGGAGGGAGAGAGACTCAAAGTCTCTTAGGAGAGAGGTGGGGGAAGATGCACATATCCACCGACATTTGGCTTGGGCCGATTTGCTTCAATTTTTTTATTGTTCACTAATCTGGACCCAGGAGTCGCCGCTAGAATTCATAGTGCGTATGTGGCAGCCAGATAGATATTTTTTTCGGTGTGTGGGTGAGATCTGCGTATTACCGCAGATATCGACATCTACTTTATTACTGGGCTCTCATTCTAGGGTGTTTCTTTAGCAGCGCAACCGTGACTTCCGACTGGGGTGACGGTGAGGGGATTGGTTGGAAGATACTACTAGAGGATGGAAGTGATGAGTGGTGGCTCTATTAGAATAAACTCCATTGATTCTCTTAAGGTACATGTGTTATGTGCTATGGTGGTCTGAATCTATGGGTCACTGGGGAAATAATGCATTTCCTATGCGCACATGGTTGTTGCAGAGAAGCCCATGAATGGTTGGATGTTTGCTTCGTCCATATTGATGCGTGCTTTTATGGTGGCACAACTGGACCAATGTGTAGCAACCATAGGTGGCGAGTTTTCCTTTGGCTCGGGTTTTTGTGCATTCATGTTTGAGAGGGTGGTATTTCTACACCCTCGGGTTATTTTGGATCTATCCATGATGCAGGATCCGATACTGATGAGGTGGGAAGAGTTTATTCCTCGTCATGGGGTACATTATATGGGGCACTAATTTACCCCTACATTCAAGTGGGTCTGGTGGTAGACCCCTCAAGTATTCTATGAGCTCTCATATCATGGGATTGATTTTTGACACCATCTAGGCATGCGCTTGTCGCCTAGGGAGGACTGGGATGACATAGGTGAGTGTATGATACTTATGTTTTTTTACTTTGTCGTTGAGTTTATATATGTGTATATTTCTAGTACTGAGACATCTTTGTTGGTTTGTTCATGCATATGTGGGACACGATGGCTGTGAGGCAGATGCTACACAGGGGTTGGCAGAGGAGGTTTTTTATGTTTGATGATCCGAGGGCAGGCCTGACACATGCAATGGGGGAAGGCCCAGCAGAGGTTTGTGGCAGAGCTGATCCTGGAGCACATGAATAGGATATGGAGGAGTTGAGTGTTGATATTATGGTATCTACAAGAGGTATTAACCTCCATGTGTAACCCTAACAAGAATAGAATATTTTGGGAATAAAGAAGAAACCCTAAAGCTTTGGACATAACCCTAGAAGACAAGTTGGCTAAAGGAAATATTTAATATTGAGTTCTTAGCCTCCAGAATGAGAAGTTGGACCAGACAGCTAAGGAGGAGCAGTATAAATACAGGATGCTAGATCTCATTTGACACACACAACTCACAACTGCAAAAATGTAAGAGTGCACACTGCAGAAACTGAGTAAGTGCGCAAGTCTGGAGAGCAGTTGCAGCTACAGCTACTGCATCCTGTATTCTTGGTTTAGGCTTGGACTTTCTATTGGTTATGGTTTGGAATTTTTGCCTTGTTTTCTATCTCTAGAGAGAGGTATGCTACATTGATTGGCTATTAGGCCTAGGGTTTGCTTCCAGAACTATTCTCTATCAAGGTTAAGGTGCTCGGGGGCAGCTTTGGCCTATGGTTGGGCGTCAATATTTATATATTGTCTATGGTTAAATGAGCACACCTATTATTTCTAACAGGTTATGGGCCCACACTATATTCAAACAGTCCAACCACTCGAAGATAGATTGGGAAGATTTTTCAGTTACAGTTGTAGTTGCAGTCAGTTTTTGTTGCAGCAATGAAACCCTAACCCTCTTGTTGAGGCACCTTAAGTGAATATATTGACCTAATTTATGGATATCCTAGTTTTCCCTAACCCAATGCACCTCCTGGTACTCTCAGCAAGTTAAGGCACCAAGTTTGATTTTTTAGTCAAAGTCAAAGCAGTCGTGACTTACTCTATGAAGTCAGAAAACAAGTTAGAAGGGTCTTGTAACTTCAGAGCATGGAAGACAAGGATTGAAATCATCCTTTCCAAGAATAAAGTGTTGGATATCGTGAAAGGAAATATTTTGGAACCACAATTTGAATAAGGAAAAGAGAAGGAAGCTCAAAACGTTGAAATTATGGAGACTTTCAAGGACAATGACATCAATGCCATGATTATCATAGTGGACTCTGTAAAATACCACATGATACCATACATCTCTCATCTTAACACATCTAAGAAGATGTACGATGCCCTAACTCATTTCTTCTTAGTCAGAAACATTGGACAAGTAATGAGTCTAAAGAATTAGCTTCGTGACATGAAAATGAATGATGATGAAATCATAACATTATACTTTGTGAGAATCTCCCAGTTAAGATATCAACTACAAGCTATTGAAGAAATCATTTCAGAGAAGGAACTGGTAAATATAGTACTCAATGGTATTCCCAAGACATGGGATGCATTTACAACAAGCATGAACACAAGGAAGGAGTATCCCACATTTGAAGAACTTTGGAATTGGTGTGCACAAGAAGAATCAAGGATTAACACAAAAGAGAAACCCCAAAAGAAATACGATGATCAAGATTTCTCAACAAAGTTCAAGAATTTCAAGAATAATAACAAGTTTGGCTCAAGTAAGAAACCAAATCAAGAAAAGTATATGTCAAAAATACAATGCTTCAACTGTTGAAATTATGGTCACTATAGAAACCACTTTCTTGAGTTAAAGAAAAGGAAGGAAACAAACGAAGCATTAGTTGCTAAAGAAAGGTAACCCTCAAAGAAGGCCAACCAGGATAAAACAAACTTCTTCTTCTAAGTCGAGGTAACAATATTATTCATAGTTATTGTACATACCATGTTTACATAGTTTATGTACATATATTGCATATCTATTTCTTAGAAGATAAGATGTTCAAGTGAAACAATACCTATGGAAGAATAACAAGATAAGGATTGATATCACAATGACTACAAGTCAAGAAATACACATGAGAAGATGAAGTACTTTGACAGCTCTTTGGTAACAATTCCCGTGGAAGCTATTATATAAGTGACAACTACAAGATAAGCCAAAATCAGAATCAAACCTGAAGAGACCCAGAAGAAGTCAAAACAAAGGAAATTAGAAAACGACTTGTGTCACCTTGCAGAAGGCAATAAGAATGTATATAGAAGCATGAACTATCTTAGATGGAGGGAGATGATTACAAAATTCCAAAAGAAGAGAATGCATCCATGCATGGAGCAAGGATTAGGAGGGAGATAATCCTAAATAATATGATCCATTGAGGATTATGAAGTATCTATCCATGTTCCCATTAAAAATAACATCCATGAAAAGCAACACGTGTTCAGTTTGACTTTAGAAGAATTCTTCTTCTAAAAGAAGCCTTAAAGTATCCTTGGTTGTCCATATACATCCATGATCCTATGATGAAAGGAAGAATTTGGAATCTTCATGGCATGGAATCTATATAAAACTCCATGGACACAATAGATAAAGAGAAACATGAGGAAGAACATGAAGATTCCAAGAGAGAAATAAAATCTAGAACAACCAATTATTATACCAAAGAATCACAAGACTACCATCTTGGTTTGAACCCACTACAAGAAATCAAGCAGAAGAAATGGAAGTTATGATGAAGAACAATATATGTAAGAAATTGTGAAAAAGGATTATGAATGGAAGAATTGTGAGATTCATAACTAGAGTTTCTTCCAGAAGGAGGAGAAGACTATGATAACATCTTGTTCCAATAAACCAAATACACCTCTATATGAAATATTATATCTCTTGCAGTATCCATCGATTGAAGTTTACATCAGTTGGTTGTAAAATATTATTCTCCCAATAGAGCATCTAAGGAAGAATCTTATGTAAATCAATCTCAAGGTCTTGAGGTATACTAAAAAGATACCCATGTATGCAGATATAAGAAGACCTTGTATGTATTCAAACAAATTGATGCAGAGTATCTCATATACAACAGAAGCGTGGTAAAAAAATTCTATGACAGGGATAGTGTATCAAAATAGATACTCAGAAGTCTGGGATGATGGATTGCTAATCCATGGGAAAATATCATGATGATAGAAGAAGTGCTACTTAGATATGTTTTATTTTGAGCCTTGCCATGATGTCAGAGCTACATGAATCCTTCGGAGAAAACTAGTGTTCCATAACAGACCAAAGTACATTGAGATCAAGCATTACATTCTCTGTGATGAAGTCCAAAAGAGAGAAGTGGTTCTCCAATATATCTCCACAGATGAGCATATAGAAAATATTTTGGTAAAACCTTTGTCCAAGATGAAAAGTTTGCAAGTTAGGGATCGTGGAGATGACTTCCTTATTGGAAAAGGAAGGGATTACTCCTAGGTTGGGAGGGAGCACTGATGTGTTATTGATTTATGGAAAATCATTTTTCAATTCAAAAATTGGTCCAGGACGAGCAGTTCCTTTCCAGTTCAGAAAGTGGTTTGATATTTATGATGGATGGGCATTTTCCATTTTGGAAAATGGTCCAGATCAGACAATCATTTTCGTAATGAAAATGGCTCGATAGATTTTTTATGTACCATAGACAGTGATTCCCCTTGTGTCTAGTGTGGGGGAATGGTATAGGACAATCATTCTTATTGAAAGTCACTCTCAATATTGGTCAAGTAGAATGGTTCGCCTTGTCAGGCAGTCATTCTTTCGAAGTTCACAGTTGTGAGAAGTTTCGAAGAATGGTATGTTTTGGAGGTTGGTGTAGGACAATCATTTCCATTGGGAAATGGTCCGGAAAGTCATTCCCTAGGGAAGACTCATTCTATCCAGGTTTCACTATGATTAGTGTTGGAGGAATGGTCTAGGTTCAACAATTAGGGACAAGAATTCCCTATGGTAGACTCATTCTCTCCAGGTTGCACTATGACTAGTGTCAGAGGAATGGCCCAATTAGGTGAATGGTCTAGGGTCAAAAATCAGGGACAATTATTCTTCTATTCTTGAGAAGAATAGTCCATATAGCCCATGGTTGATGTTTTACTTTTTGAGGGTAGATGCTCTTCCAGATCTCACATATGTGATTGGAAGAATGTCCCAGATGACTCATTTTATATCATGATATTGTTTCTATGTAGGTTGATATAATATGATATGATTGCTATGGAGAATGTATGTCTCTGGAAAATAGATGTATGCTACTGTGGTGGATGTATTCCACTAGTTGTGACTATGTGTCACTGATTAAGTAGTTGTGTTCTACTTTGTGTGGATGTGTATCGTTGGATAGTAGTTGTGGACTACTATGGATAGACACAGTTGTTTTCTATTGAATGACATTGTTCTCATTGGCATGTAGACTATCAGTAGTGTTGAAAATGATTATCAACTAGATGGATAGTCAATGTGTTGGTGGGCAGACATTCTCTAGACAGAAAATGGTCCAGGACATTTATTCTTCTAGGAAGTATGCCTAGATTAGAAGAATACTCCTTGTATCCCATTGTGTGGATTCCAACATCTGTTGGAATAGTTATTATTCTAGGACATATGTTTGGATCAGAAGAATGGTTCTTGTATCACTCTGTGGAATGAGTGACTTATTTAGTATCATTCTCGATTAATCATATGGAGTATGGTTTCTAGAGATGATGCAGTTGATGCTATCAGATGATATTGATAAAGATGAGGGGCTCATGATTTAATCATGAGATAGTCTATATGGATATGATGATGCTACTGATTGGATGGTATGTTTGTGCTCAATACCATTTATTTCAATACCTCCCTAGCTAGGAGGGAGTGTTGATATTATGGTAGTTGCGGGAGGTATTAACCTCCATGTGTAACCCTGAAAAGAATAGAATATTTCAGGAAGCAAGAAGAACCCCTAAAGCTTTGGACATAACCCTAGAAGACAATTCGACTAAAGGAAATATTTAATATTGAGTTTTTAGCCTCCAGAATGAGAAGTCAACCCAGACAGCTAACGAGGAGTAGTATAAATATAGAATGCTAGATCTCATTTGACACACACATCTCACAACTGAAGAAATGTAAGAGTGTACACTACAAAAACCTAGTAAGTGTGCAAGTCTGGAGAGTAGCCGCAGCTACAACCACTGCAACCTATATTCTCAGTTTAGGCTTGGAATTTATATTGCTTATGGTTTGGACTTTTGACCTTGTGTGGTAGATCTAGAGAGAGGTATGCTACATTGATTGGATATTATGCCTGGGGTTTTCTTCCAAAACTATTCTCTTTCAAGGTTAAGGTGCTCGAGGGTGGCTTCGGCCTATGGTTAGGTGACAATATTGCTATATTGTCTATGGATAAATGAGCACACATATTATTTCTAACACTAAGGAGGCACCTCGAGGGTGTTTTGGATGGATTTCCTGAGGACTTGTGGCTTCAGATCTAGGACAAAGGTGTCCTGTAGTTGTGCATTGGTGGTGACCAGCATTGGCACTTTGTGATTCAATGGGCATCAGTTGCGTGCAATTGTGATGGGGAATATTCTTGTTGTGGATATTCCTCTTGGGGGAGCTCCACTAGTTGGTGATGATGTACCGCAACTAGGGTCACCCTAGGTGGTAGGAGGACTGTATATAGGCTGGGCCTGATTTTGTACTATGTAGGAGTCATTTGAACTCCCCTTTTGTATAGATGTGATGAGAGGGCCTAGCCATAGAGCTAAGGAGTATATGTACCCTATTTTTATCAAACACATGAGCGATCTATATATATGAGTAGACCTTTTGGGACATGTGTGTATGTATTTTATATGTGTTTTGAATATTATACTATGTGTTCTTTTTTTATCTGTTAATGGATGAGTACAACATGTATGTTAATGTGATAAATTCCAATCTAGTACTTGATTAACTATGTTATCTGCCATCTAGTTGTGGTTCCTAGATATATGAGCAATGATTGACTCAAAATTTCATAGAAAAAGTTTGACTTGTAGGTACTTGCGATATAGGCATGGATCATGGACACGATACATGTTGTTGAGCTAATGGACGATGAGCTAAGAATCTAAGAGAACGCTAAGGTGGTGAATATGAAGGTGACTAGCCTCGGAGAGGACACCAATGACGACAACATACTCAAGTTGGTTATTAGTGGCGGGGTTGAGGCATATGCCGCTAGAGTGGAGAAACACATGGTCGGGGGTGTAAATGGCCCAGACCATCAAGGAAAGATTCTTGGTTTATTGGTTAGCTCTGTCTGCATACCTTGTTGGAAGATTGGTTGTTTTCATTGATATCAACCCTAGTCATTAGTTTTGGACCGCAAGATTGATGAAGGTATTTGGACATGAAAGATAGTGCACATGAAAATACAACACCCATGGATGGATAGGATACATCATGTTGTTTCTGGTGGTAGGTGGCACATCACGTGTGTTGAGGAAAATATATGAAATGATCTTACTCAAGCATTTCCAGATTCTACTTGGCTAAAGAAAAATAGACGAGAATGTCACTCTATGTTTATAGCCATCAAAAATAAAATCTTAACTCACAAGTATTGATTACAAGTGCTTAGGCTAGTCTTTTTATAAATAAAAGCTTGCTAGAAAATTCATTATTTGTATAATTTTCTGAATATAACAATTGCTGAAATAAATGTAGAGACAGAAGCAAAGACACCAAGATGATAATCAAGATAGATGAGACATAAAGAAATCATTTATTTCATTCCAATTCACCAAAGAGTCATTCTCTTTACAAAATTTCATGAAGAAGTTTTGGACCAAAGTCAAACTTAGATGTCCCTGATGGAACATACAAAAGGACCTCTGACAAAAAATCAAAAACTGAACTTTAAAAGCTGGATCAACTTGCCACAGATTGTTTCCCACTCGAATCTGCACAATATCCTTTGTCAGTCATGAAAACTAATTCACAAATATACAAGTCTACACAGACTATCAAAGATAGATCAACACCTCTGAAAAACAAGTGTCTGAATGATGTAATTCAACCCTGAATCTTGTTGTGTACAGTAAGACCCTGCTATCATACAAAAAATTAGGCTTGTGATAAATTAAGAAATGAATGAAAAATGAACTATCTCAACATAAAATCAAAGAGAAAACCTTAGTATGCTTCTCCTTCTATACTCCTCGTGTTCCTCCCTTTCCTTTTTCCTTAAGAAAATTAGAATTAGTTGAAGTAGTTGAACCACTTCCTTAGCTAAGTTAACTAATAACTCAACCAATTTTTAGTGAAGAGGCAAAAGTAATAAATCATAATAAGGGTTTTAAATAAATAATAACTAGTAGGTGGGACCCCTTGTGACTCCCTTTAGCTTTTAACAATCATAACATAGCTAGTTAATTTAACAACATCCCTCCTTGTGACTCCCATCATCACATTCATATTTGACAATTTATCTCAATGATTTTTGCAATTATTCCAAAATATATTACCAATATATCCTAAAGCATGTTTTCCAAAAATATGAAGTCAACTATTCTAAAAAATGAATAAATAAATAAAACTTAAAATCCAAATTTTCCAGTGTGTGAGGCGATTTTTTCCTTGTTGTTGCTATCACCTTTTATTATTTCTGAATTTTCCTTATGTTGTGTGGATCCTTTAGGTCTAATATCGTTGATCATATGAGAGAAATCATCCCTCCAATGCATGCCAGAGGACACAGATTTATTAGAATCAATTGAAGGTGAGGAAGGGATAGTAGTGGCTTTCCCTTTGACAGGGGCATGGTGGGCCTCGGTTTTCAACATTTTTCTTGAAGAGCTCATTCCTGTATGCATAATTGATTAGAAAATAGTTCCTTTACAAAAATACATGACAACTCCTTAAAAATATGAAATAGACTTTGGCTCAGCAACATATCAGACTCATGAAATCCAATCCATACAAATTGTTTAACTGTTTTCAATGAGCCGAGGGTGAACAAAAGGTCCTGGGATATGTGAGGGGTTTGTATTGAGTGAAACATGATAAAATGAGGGGGAAAAGAAATATGGTTATTTCTCAAAGACAACAAAAAATCAATTGTAATGAAAACCAAAGAAAATATCACTGTGATCCAACTAGGAAACTGTTATTTCAAACTGCTTCAATACAAAAAATTTCTTAACTATAATTGAATTTAAGAACATGGAGTGAAAAATGAATGTGGGAAGGCGATGGGGTTGTAATTAACAAAAAGCGAAATAATGGTAGGGAAAGAGAGAGGATATTGTTTATAAAATTAATTAAGTAATCCATAAAACCATTCTATATCAAGCGTAAAAAGAAATAACACCAACCAAATAATCACTATGATCAAATGAAAAACTATTGTGTATAATTCAATCAATTTTGTGCATTAACTTTCTCACTATTTTTAATCAAATCTTTAACACAATGTCACCAAAACAAGACAATATGCATCCCACAACAACCTATAGAAGAGTTTTGTTTCTTCTCATTGTCCATTTAATGTTTAAAACAAATTCCCAAATGAATACACAAACACTTATTTCCACTCTGATCAGTGCCAACTCATCAACCATTGCCCGCAAATTATTTCAATAATCAAATACAAACACAAAAATCGTGTCTGATTTCGTCCTTTAATTCATTTAATAATTAAATTGTAATGAGATTATACTATCACATAACCTGTGCCTATCTCTGCTACGATGCATGATATTCATCAATGCACATAACGAACAACCAAAATACAACCATCAATATTTGAATTGCAAAGATCCTGACTTGCCATTTAAACACACAGAAAACAATCATCATTTCAACTCATACAATGTTGTGGAATACACAGACCCTTTGACAAAACGCAAGAGCATTTTTGTGACTATACAGGTCCAACTACTCTGAATCTAAACATCCACAATGTTTGGCTATCAATTCAATAATCACAATGTAAAAGACAACGACTATGTATTCAATGCCATTTCTCCAATCAATCAATTAACCATACTGAGCTTATCAATTTGATTGTTATAATAACCAATTGCAGTGACAACACTATGAACAGAGGAGCAAGGGCTTCATTTTCGTCCTGTAACAACACTTAGAACACACAGGGTATAACCCTTGTGGTTTTACCAATCAACCAAAGAATGCTGACATAAAATAGATTCGAGAAATAGCAATCAACCTTAAGCAAGCCCTTTGGCATAAAAAACATCATAACCTACAGCACAAACATCAATAACATGAACAAACCCATACCCAAGTGAAACGATATGTAGTAACACAAGTGTTTCAAACCGAACAAACCCATAAGAACAAACGACTAGGTATGGTGATAAGAATGCGTGGAGACATCCAGCCAATTTGGACCAAATGGAAACCCTTCAACCAAGACCAATAAGGATGAAAGAGAGACTTTATGGCTTCTAACACTCAAAATGATCAATAAAGTTGTGACTTCAAACATTATTGCAATGAAAACCACACCAACCATTCATTCCAGAAAAATATCATAAATTTACACAGTTGTCAAACTTAAGGAAAGCACAAATCCATACATCACCAAGCCAATATCTATTTCATAACCAGAGTGGGTTCATGGATGGTGAAAATAGATACCTGTAACCATGAAAACCTTAAAAATGTGAGATTGGTCGAGTAGTTCTTCCTCTTCTTGAAAATCGGATCTTAATCACAATGAACACAATTGAACAATAGCCAAGCTAGGGTGACAGCCAATGGGAGGGGTATAGAGTGACGTGCAATAAATGCATGTCACCTCCAACCTCTAGTCATTCAATTTCTTAGTACACGCCAGCTCATTAATCCATTAATTCATTCATTTAAACCATGCATCGAAACCAATATCCACTAATTGCCAAAGTGCCATGCTATGTCACATTAACCACTGCCAACCACACCATAGCACACATCACATGTTTTTCCATTTAATACAATAAATCATATAGACACTAACCCTGTTAGCTAGGACTAAAAAAAATCCATTTAAACTTCAAAATGCATAGTGCAACATCGTATAGCATAGTAGAATAGTTCCTTTCTTTTTGGATTTTATTCATATTTCTTTTTGTCTCTTTTCAATTGATCTTATGTGTTGTTACTAACATGTCTCTTGTGCAGGTGTCACAATAATGAATCTAGGAACATATAGAAAAGGTAACAATGGATAATCATAGGTCATCGTAATCATGAAATTATATCTTAGAGCAACAAAAACAAAACATAACATGTCTTACCCATCATTCACTTGTCGCAATTAGAACCAACACATAATAGGCCTTATCCATTGCTAATAAAACCAAGATTTCATCAATCATGTAGAACCATGTAAGCAGTGTCAAACAACATCATAAACATGAAATAAGAACCAGATATGATCTCCCAATCTACTAGGGGGTCCCACCTACTGGTATTATATATCTTGTTAGCTTATAATAATAGGCTTTAGCAATACTTTGCGAGCAAAATCCTCGTTGCGATTTTAATCGTCAACAAACTAGCGACTCCATAGGGAAATTTGTTTTCAATAGATTAGAACTCAGAACTTATGATTTCGCAGGTTAAGCATATATAACCAGGAAGATTGTGCAACAGGGGGAAGTGAGCGGATTTAATGGAAAAATGATCAGGAATTCAGGAATAACTCATGAAAAGTGTTAAATATGAGGGGTTTTACCACTGTTTGCATAATCGTTTAACTGGGATCAACTCTTAACTTCAAGGATAAAATTTATGGACTTGCTCTCTTAAATTATCAAATGGATTAAGAAAAGGAAAGCAAAAGCGGGAGATAATTCAAAGAAATTTTTTAGACGACAGTGGAAGCAAATATTAAATTCAAGCGTTCTTTTCAGGGGAAACATCATGACATTTGTGTAATATTGATTGCTATTGACAAACACATCTTGCAGGAGTGACACTGTGGCAAAACTAATTCAACATCTTATTTTGACCAAATTAACTAAAAGGTGGTAGCAACAAAATCATGACAGAAGTAAAAATGAAAATATTAAAACAACAACAATAAAATGACTGAATGTAAAAGCAGTAGGAAATGTTTAAAAAAAAAAAGAAGAATTCAAACTACTGTAAAAGAGAAAAGAAAATAGTGCAAAATTGAAAGAAGAGCTAAGTTACTAGTATACATAAAATCCAAACAGCGTTAGCATTTTTCATGTTGGTCCCACGTAATGTTTCAAGTGAGAACAATTAGTACTGTAGGAAAACAATTGCTCCTTTAAATCCTTTGGAATGCAAAAGTTAATATCCAAGACAAAAGAAAATTTGAATGGACTCAGAAATAACACTTGGAATTCTGAGGTAATAATCAACCCTTTAACGTGTACAATCAGATCATCAAGATATATATGAATACTAATCAATTCGTCAAGAGTTGTCTTTATAGGTATTTTAAAAGCAGTACTTGCATTAGGTAATCTAGAAAGAAGGAATTTATAATTCATGGTACCCCAATTAGTGATAAGAGTGGTTTTGTGAGCATATGCCCTTTTTCCCTTGATTTTACTATAACCCAAAAAATTGTCAAGTAAGGGCCTCATCTGTGACCTTACAACTTGTTGCAGAATCATTTCCATATTAAGAGGAGGAAAAGGATTTTTCATAATAGCCTGACTAAAATTGAAAAAATTAATGCAAGTTCTAATATGATCAGTGGTCTTTGAAACAGGTGTCCAATTGGAAACTCATTCAACGTAGACTGGAAAAATGATCCCAACCCTTAAGAAATTTTCCAAATCCCTTTGAAAAGTTTCTTTAAATCTAGAGTTAATAGGTCTTAGTTTCTGCCTAACTGGTTTCATTCCTTCCTTGATGGGGATAGCATGTTGTATAAGACTAGGATCAAAACCACGAAGATCCTCATAAGACCAAGAAAAACATCTTGAAATCCACCAAGTATCTTTGCCAACTTCATTTCTTCTTTATCAGAACATTGGACACTTATTTTAACAATCCTTGAAGATTTGAGTGCCCCAATGTTCAAGGAGATGGTTTCACCCACCTTCCTTCTTGACTCCTCTTCTTTCTGTTTCTCTTTATTTCCTCCATCACTCAATGAAAATGAACTCTCTAGAGGAGTCGGGCCCTTAGGAATATTGTTGTTTTCTATGTATATAATTTCCTTGGGCTTAAGAGGTTCATATTGAATGAAAGAAAAAATGATCTCATCATTAGGGAGGTCCTACCAAGAATCTATATTTTCAGGGATATGTGGATGATATAGAGATTGAAAAGTACAGTCAGTCCTATGTGGAAAAAGTTGTCGATAAGGAGAGGTTACGAAAACAACTAGTCAATAAACCATTGAATTCAACTCCCTCTTAACATGAGTGATGTTTAAAGATAATAGGTTCAAGACAAGTGCCCAAACAGTTTGGGTGTATCTTTTTATCAACTTATTGCTAGGAGAGTAAATTTTACATACAATATTCACAACAAGCTTAGAATCACCAAAAACTGAAAGGTGACCACAGGCAATATTATAGGCATTCTCAATGCCCAATAAAAAAGCTTCGAAGTCGGTGACATTGTTTGTGTAGGAAAACTCCAACCTATAAGAAAAGTTATGGATTTTTCCTACAGGAGAAATCAAGATAATGCCATCTCTGTTACCTTCATTAGAGAATGAACCATCAAAGTTCATGTGCCACATACCATAATCTGAATCAATTTGTTCCAAAGGAATATTATCCTCCTCAACAAAGATGGAATAAACTCCTAGGTCCTCTTCTATATATTTTACATTAGGCTATGGGACACTCTCTATGTAAGGTGATATCCTTCCCTCTCTAAGGACTATAATTTTTTTACCATTTCGAGGAATGGATAAATGTGTTCTATCGAGTGAGAGGTATCCACCCATTAAGGCTTTCCAATCTCTTCCCAAGATGATTGAGTAATTGCTTACTGGAATATCAATTACCTTAATACTAAGGGTTGTCCTTATTTCAAGGTGTGTGCACAAAACTAAGGTCACATCTTTAATCTTGCCCATGGTTGTTTTTTGTAGACTATTATAGGAGAGCATGCTTCTAGCATTTTCATTTGTACAAGACAAGCCTATCTCTTCCATAATAATCTTTGACATCACACTTGGGCCTGAACAACATCAATCAGGCAACAATGGGTGATCTTATCCATAATATTTATAGAAATGTAAAAATGGGGATTTTTTTACAGGGTCTCTAAAGTTATGTACACCTACTTTATTTAAAGACGAATCCTATTCGTTTACCTCTTCAGAAAGATTGACTACAACGAAATATTTTCCTTCCATGAATTGTTTCAGATGCATCTATTGTTCATGGAAAACAACCATGTCCATAAGGGTTGCATCTGTTTTGATGTTGACCAACTGATTCAAGATATTGTACTTGGAAGAGGGGAGAGGGGAATTTGTTCCTTGACTGTCAGGAACCTTAGGAACCTGAATAGTAGCAGTGGGTGAGGATGAGCTCGGGATGGAAGAATTGTGTGGAGGATCAAATTTTCCCTTGGGAGCATAGGATTTGTTCCTAATATTGATGACCATGACATATTCTGGCTCTATAAAATATAGGACAACAATAGTAGTTTCTGGTCTTTTAACCAAGATCTTATCTCTGGAACTCTTCCTTACCTCACATGTGTCTTCCTCGTGTTGTTCCTCACAGAAGTTACACCAACTTCGAGGAAATATAACTTTAGGCTAGAAATTATTTTCAATCCGGTTTCTAAAGGGGGGTGCGGAAGAGGATGAAGCTTCAGGGATGAGAGGTGAGACAGTCCCCTTTTGCTCGAACACTATCATATGATTATTCATGTCTTGTATAAGCTATAAGAGGGAGGACATGTCTGTATGTTTAACTGATTCTTCCTGAGAAAGACTTAATCTTTCAATTTGTTTTTCATACTCTAAACAAGTATGCAGAACGGAACCGAGATTATCAATGGATTTTCCCTCAAACCTATGATGGTAGGGGGAAGGTAATGCATTGTATTAATTCATGAAAGTATCTTGGTTCTGACGTCGAAGGAGTTCAGGGATCTGATTGTACAACTTAGTGAAACACAAGTTGAAGGACTTGATGGTTTCACCATTCTTATAGGAAATGTTATTGTATTCCCGTAAATTCTCGGCTGGGCTTTTAGATTTCCCATAAGTGGATCTGAACCAGTATATTAACTCCTCCCAATTAGACAAAATCTTAGGAGGAAGGTCAAATAAATCAGCCTCAACCTTTTCCTCCAAGGAATTGACGAATAAGCACATGCAGGTATCATTGTCATTGGTTCCTATGTTGTGACAAGCATTAGAAAATGCCACCAGGTGTTCATTTGTAGTGACAATGTTATTTCCTAAAAACCTAGGAAGATGTTCTTTGAATTTAGGAAGTGGACGAGTAGTAGGTGCTAGGTTAAGAGGAGAGGACACATGCTATAGTGTGGTTGTGACATCTTCTTCAAACTGAAAAATACCATACTTTTTAATGACTTTGGTGGGATTTGTGGTAGATTGGACAGGGATATGGTGGCTATATAAGCCACCTATCACTAACGAAGATGAAGACTGAGAAGAGGAAGCACATCCAGTGCCACCAGATCCACCACTAGATGCCATCCTATGGATGATAGGTGAAGGATAAAAAGATGAACTTGAAGAATCAGACAAAGTTCTCCTTAGAACACTTTGTTGGGTAGATAACACAACGTTCCTTCTTCCTATTTCAGCAATAGGATTAATTTCGGGTGATAAGCCTCATCTTCTTCTAGAGACACGAGAGTCTAAGGACATGAAAGAAAGGCCAAAAATGAAGGAACGAGAATGTTATTGTTGATTTCTAGGTTGTCTACGTCTAGCTTCCAAACGTTCTTGGGCACTAATATCTCGCTCAATTGCTCCCCATGAATGATTAATCTCAACACGAGTATTGGCAGTGTCTAAAATGGTGTTAAACAGCTTCAAAGCAATGTTGGTCTGATCTTGAATATCGGGCTTAATATTGGGCTACCTTGCAATAGGCACAGTCATTAAGAAATAAAACAATGAAAGAATCAATATCAGAAAAATAGATGTATTCGATGGTAATCGAGTATAAAAATTAACCAGAGAGATATTGAAGATCTCCCCAGTATGGTCGCCAAATAAATGTTGAGGAAAATATATGAAATGATCTTACTCAAGCATTTTCAAATTCTTATTGGCTAAAGTAAAATAGATGGGAATGTCACCCTATGTTTATAGCCATCAAAAATAAAATCCTAACTCACAAGTATTGATTACAAGTTCTTAGGCTAGTCTTTTCATAAATAAAAGCTTGCTGGAAAATTCATTATTTGTATAATTTTCTAATTATAACAGTTGCTGAAATAAATGTAGAGACAGAAGAAAAGACACCAAGATGATAATCAAGATAGATGAGACATAAAGCAATCCTTTATTTCATTCCAATTCACCAAAGAGTCATTCTCTTTACAAAATTTCGTGAAGAATTTTTGGACCAAAGTCAAACTTAGACGTCCCCGATGGAACATACAAAAGGACCTCTGACAGAAAATCAAAAAATGAACTTTAAAAGTTGGATCAACTTGCCATAGATTGCTTCCCACTCGACTCTACACAATAGCCTTTGTCAGTCATGAAAACTAATTCACAAATAGACAAGTCTACACAGACTATCTAAGATAGATCAACACCTCTGAAAAATAAGTGTTTGAATGATGTAATTCAGCCCTGAATCTTGTTGTCTACAATAAGACCCTGCTATCATAAAAAAGAATTAGGCTTGTGATAAATTAAAGAATGCATGAAAGATGAACTATCTCAACATAAACTCAAAGAGAAAACCTTAGTATGCTTCTCCTTCTATTATCCTCTTGTTCCTCCATTTCCTTTTGCCTTTAAGCAAATTAGAATTAGTTGAAGTAGTTGAACCACTTCCTTATTTAAGCTAACTAGTAACTTAGCCAATTTTTAGTTAAGGGGGGAAAGTAATAAATCATAATAAGGGTTTTAAATAAATAATAACTAGTAGGTGGGACCCCTTGTGACTCCCTTTAGATTTTAACAATCATAACATAGCTAGTTAATTTAACAACATCCCTCCTTG
>ML781068.1:455948-495628 GCA_009831015.1 Picea engelmannii
CTAGGTTTTCTTCCCCTAGAGGGTTTCCCAGGATAAATGTTGTGTCTATTGTGGATGTGTATTTCTCAGTGATCTTGTTCATATTATGCTCTTATCTTATGAAATGCAAAGAACTATAATATCAGCATAAAACATTAACACTTCGTTGGACTGTTGCGAGGGATCCCTATGGCAGATGTGGATGAGGGTGTGACGGGGGTTAAAGGCGTGAACATTGTGGAGGTGGTGAAGAAGAAATGGGAGTTGTGACATTAGCTGAGGAATGCCATGTGGTCTGAATAAGACAGAGGAGGAAGGAGCATGGAGTGCGGGAGTACAGGAGGAGGTAACTAGGAATGAGAGGGACACATGGTAGGAGACGAGAGGACGATGAGATAAGGAGGTGCCATGTGGATGGAGAGAGGGAAGTTGGATAGATGACAAGGGAAAAGGGAGGTGGTAAGTGGACAACAGGTGGCAACGGGGAGGACGATACCAAAGGTGACACATCAGGCCAGGGGCCCCACAATAATAACACATCAATGCTGGACACTCCCCCTGATTAAAGGCAGAAAGGCAAGGGGGGTCTGGAATGAAGCCTCAGCCGTTGATTTAGGTGCCCCGATCCTGACCGTTAGAGAGCTGCGCGCTCAATTCCGGACCCCCCCCCCCCTCCTCCGCTTAAAGGTAGAATGGCGGGGGGCCTCCGGAATCTGCTCTTGACCGTAGATCTGAGCGCGCAGATCCTAGCTGCCCAAATCCATGCCCCCTTTAAGTCCAACGCGCCTGAGTTTCATCGATGGATGGACGGCTAAGATGACTTCGGTGCTTTCGCTAGGAAAATCCCGAAAGGCCCCACCTGTGGCTCAGATCTTGTGTCGTGTGTCCTTCAGATGGACGGTCCTAATTCTTTAGGGATTTCTGGCACCGGGGGTTCACAATGCAACGCTTCTCAAAATCCCGATTGACCAAACCGTGAAAGCACAGATGTATGCCGCATGTCCTCCAGAAGAACGGTCGAGATGGCATTTGATGTTAGAAGAGGGTTGCCTCCATTATCAGGCTCACTTGACGTGACCAGGTGCTAGGACCATGGGCTTAGCTTCAAAGGCGCTTATCGGCATTTCAGGGTTTTGAGACGTAAAATGACGAGGAGCTCTTACCCCTCGAATCCCGGAATGTCGTCATGACATGATCGCGCACCACGTGTTCTTTTGTATGGACGGCTGAGATCCTTCATGAATGTATATAGATGCTACCCATCACGCTAATCTCGGCGCAACTCCGCTAACCGCAATTTCCCGCCAACCGTCAATCTGCTCCTATGGATGAATCTAGGCCATTGACAACCTAATTTCTCCCTCTCACTTGATTTTCAGCTTGAAATGGGGCTTTACGTGCTACGCTTGGGCGTTCTTCGTGCAACCTACAGACCTGGATGCTCTTAGGCCCAAGACAAGAAATGTCGCTAACATTAGGCTCCATGGGGGATAGATTCGTCCCTGTGATTCTCTAAGGATTCATTTTGCAGGTCCAGTGCCTTGCTGTTGGGCTATGGAGTCAGTTATTAAGCCGAAAATAGAAAAAAATATTTACAAATCAAAAGAAGCCGCCTGCAGCTTACAAAAAACATTTTTTTAAGAAATACCCATTTACTGGGCCATCAAAAACTTCTCTTCCTTCCAAATCCTACAACCTGTAAGTTTTTGTTTGAAAATACCTCAGAGATCTTGAAAGGCCCAAACCAGAGGGCATCAAACTTACTGTGTTTGCCCCTATCCTGCCTGGGTGCATCCCATTTGAGCACCAGATTACCCATATCAAAATATTTCTTTCTGCTCTTCCTGTCAAAGGTTTGATTGATCTTCTGTTGATGATGGTAGGCCCTGTCCATGACCTATTCCCTGATCTGTTGTACTTCCACCAACTGATGAATCCTTCTGACCATATGGTTAGGCTCTCCTTCTAGGTCCTGGAGAAATTTCACCACAGATAAATCAAGCTGAGTAGGGAAAACAACCTTTGTTTCGTAAACAAGTTGGAAAGGTGAGATGCCCAGGGACTTCTTTGTTGTCACCCGATCGACCCAGAGAAAAAATTTGAGCTTGGAATCCCAGGCCCTTTTATTATCTTCCAATATTTTTTTAATGATCTTGATCAGACTTTTATTGGAAGACTCCACCAGTCCATTTCCTTGAGGATAATAGGGAGTAGAGTGGATTAGCGAAATCTCAAACTGTTTACAGAACTTGACCAGAGGCTCAGACCTGAAAGAGGTAGCATTGTCGGTGACGATTTTGCTGGGACAGCCAAATCTGGCTATGATATCCTCCAGGAAGCTGATAATTACTTTGTGATAAGTGCTCCTAGTAGGGGTAGCTTCTATCCACTTGGTGAAATAGTCTGTCGCAGTCAGGATCCATCTATGTTGACCACTTGAAAGAGGATGAATTTCTCCAATGAAGTCCAACCCCCACTGTTGAAACGGTGTTGAAGCTACTATAGGCTTTAATGGCAGCGATTTGAGTTGTTGTTTTCCTGAGAAATTTTAGCATTTGATGCAAGCTCTGATTTCTCTGCATACATCAACGAATAAATTAGGCCAGTAATATCCATCCCTGAGGATATTATGAGCAGTGGTCTTCCAGAAATGATTCCCCCCGCAAAGGTCGTTATGGAAATCAAACATAACCTTATGGGCCTCTTGTGAGTCCAGGCATCTTAAAAATACCCCTAGAGGGTCTTTCCAGTACAAGGCTTGGTCAATGAGGCAGTATCTGACTGCCTTGAGCTTTAAATCTCTCGCCTTGCTTTTTCCCATTCCATCAGGAGGCTTTAATTCTTGCAGAAAGTACAAGATATCCTTGTACCAGGTACATGCTATTAGTAATAAGGCACCCTGAGAATTCTTATTGGACGACTCAGCTTGCGGATTTTATGAATAGGCGTTGATGAAGCTAATCCCCAAGGATTTACAATTGGATTCAGCCAACATCTTGGCTAAACCATGCCCCTTTATCAACTTGGTGGGCTTAATCTCCAAATCAAACTCTAAGATCTTGGCAATCCACCTACCTCTTCTCCCATCTATGTCGGGCTGTATAGGGATGTCCTTCACAGAGGCTGAAGGAACGTATGCGATCACTTTTGAATGCAGGACATAGACTCGGAAAGCTTTGAAAGCTTTCACTAAGGCATAGGCATGTTTTTCCATGATTTCATACCTGATCTCTGCATCTCTTAATGCCTTGCTGAAGAAGGCAATTGGTTGTTCTTGCCCTTCCTCATTTTTCTGCAACAAGACCGCTTCTACCATATTAAAAGAAGCAAAAGAGAAAATTAGGAACTCTTTGGAATAGTCAGGACTAATAAGCACAGGTGCCTTAGTCAATGCCCTTTTTATTTGGATAAAAGATTCCCTGGGTTCAGTGGTCCATTTCACTTCATTTCCCTTCCTGAGCATGGCTGTGATGTGTTTCACCAACTCAGCAAAATTTGAGATGAATCTCCTCAAGAAATTAATCTTCCCCAAAAAGGCCTGAACTTCCTTCTTGGATCTAGGAAGTGACAAGGTTTGAATTGCCTCTACCCTGCTAGGATCAATCCTCACTCCCTCTGTTGATACTATATGGCCTAATAATTTCCCCTCCTTCATAGCAAACAAGGATTTCTTGGGGTTTAGGGATAGGCCAAACCTCCGACACTTCAGGAAAACTTTCCTCAAGTGGCAGCGGTGCTCCTTGTCTGACTTGGAGAAGATCGTGATGTCATCTAGATAGATTACCACAAATTGGTCCTTCTCCCCGATGAAGGCTATGTCCATAGCTCTCTGAAATGTTTCTCCTGCATTCATCAATCCAAAAGGCATTTTGGCATACATGAATGTCCCCCAAGGAGTGGTGAAGGTTGTTTTTTCTCTGTCCTCAGGCATGCCTGATATCTGATTATAACCAGAAAAGTCGTCAATCATGGATATCCTAGATGCACCCGTTACCCTTTGCAATATTTGTTCCATGTTGGGCAGGGGATAATTGTCTTTCCTTGAGCTCCTGTTCAGGTTCCTGAAATCAACACAGAGTCTGATTTCTCCACTTTTCTTCCTTACTGGGACCAAATTGGCCACCCATTCGGAATATCTCAAGGGGACAATGATCCGGGCATCTAGCAATTTCTTCACTTCTTTCTCCATGACAGGTAGCAACATGGGATTTATCTGTCTCAGCTTCTTCCTGAATGGTTTAGCCTCTTCTTTCAGTGGGATCTTGTGCTCAATGACAGATGTGTCATAAGTCTTGATGTCTTCGTATGTCCATGCAAACACATCAGCAAATTCTTTCAGCAACTCAGTATATTTGGCCCTCTGTTCTCTGGTCAAACTGCTTGATAATTTGACAAACCTAGGCTCCTCCTATGTGCCAATGTTGCATTTGGATGTATCAACATCTTCATTTAAAACCCTACCCTTTATTTCCACTTCATTCCCATCAAATAGTCTTTCCAAAGGGACTAGTCCTCTCGGAATGTGATTGTTGGGAAGCTGAATAATCTGGTGATTAGCAATTTCATTTAAAAACACCTCAGGATGAGGGTCACCTCCTAGGTTAGGATCCTGATCAATGTGCAACGCATAAAATTCATCAACAGATTGGAGAAATTTTTTGATCTCCAGATCATCTTCGAATACCTTCCAATGCTTGACATTGTCCGGTACAGAGGGCCTATATCTTATTTCAACATCATATTTGACCCTAGGAAGCATAGGAACTTTGAGCAAAGTAGCTGAGACAACTAAGGAATCAAATGAATTATTTTCCCCCCTCGGGATGAAAGAAATGTTAAAGGCCAAGAAAAAATCATCAATCAGGTCCCATACTTCATTTCTATAATTTATGAGCTGGGGATTAATAGCAGGATAAGAATTTCTGACTTGCTAGATAATCAACTCAGCATCTCCAAATACTTCTATCTCTTTAATTCCCATTTCCTTTTCAGCCCTCATACCCAGAATAAGAGCTTGATATTCTGCCACATTGTTGGTGGTTTCAAATTCCAGCTTGTATGACAGAGATATGGTCTCTTGACAAGGCGATATGAAAATCACTCTAGCCCCTGTGCCTATTCTAGAGGAATCTCCATCAAAGAACATATTCCAAACAGAGGTGGTTGGAGGAGGTATCTCCTCATTAAGAATGGGACACTTTCTGATATGTAAAGGGACCTCAGGAGTTTCAGTGATCTGCAACAAACTAGACCCTAAATCAGTGTCAAGTGCAAAGATGGGGTGATTAGTGGGGTTTGCTTCATCACTGACAATATAGGCTAGCTAGGCTTCTCTGTACAACCTCCTCTGTTCCCCTCCAAAGACTGGAATGGTGGCATATGTGAGATCCATTTGTAACATTCCTCCAAGTCTTTTAATCCAAGACCTAGACAGCAGCATGCCAAACTTGGGGGGAACATCATCTACCACAATGTCCATGACCACACTCTTCATGGGCAGCTGAAATAAAGAGACCACCAGATCTTTGATGACTCCAAGACATTGCACCCTCCTTGAATCAAAAGAGTACAAGTCATGATAGGCCTTTGTCACTTCCAGTCCCAGTTCTTCCATGACTACCTTGGGCATGAGGTTATGGGAAGCTCCTGAATCCATGAGGCAATTATGCAACACTTTATCATGTATGTTCAGGGAGGTGTAGAAGGGAGGGGATGAATCATCTATGTCTTCTACCATGGGACCTAGGATGACAGCTAGTTTCTCATCTTGAAGGTTCACTGAGTCAGAGGGAGGCTGGGGGGACTCGGATTGTAGCAACTTGGAGAGGGACCTTTTGAAATCTTTATTTTTAATGAGTTCAGATAGGGGTACAGGAATTATAATCTTTTGAATCTCATGCTCAAAATTGAAGGAGGGGATAGGCTTAGGAGCTTCCCTTACCTCAGTGACAGGCTCCTTGGCTGTTGGTGCAACACTCTGAGTTTTGTTTTCTTTAGTAGTGGCTGATGTTGATTTAGCAGGCCTATCTACTATGAGGGGTTGGTCTTGGCTGTCAAAGTCTCCTTCTTTCTTTCTTGACCTGAGATTGTATCTATTAGAGGTGTGACCGGCCCTTTCTCCCTTACCTAACTCATGGATTTGAATGTTCATCAGGGATTTTTCATATGCAGACTGAGTCAAATGGGGAAAAGGAGGAGCTTCTTCAACACAATGAATTTCGGGGTCGAAATCGTCTATCTCCTCCCCTCCCTCATGAGTAACCAGGTTATTTTGGATAGGGGTTTGAATCCTTTGATCTTCTCTTCCCTTTTCCCTTTGTTCCCTTGGGAAGGCCCGTGGTCCATTGTTATTAGGTCTCCTGAAACCTCTACCATCAACATTCTGGGGATTTTTGTACATTGGCTTCCCTTCTAACTCCCACCTTTCCATCTTGGCAGAAAGTGATTTTAGTACTCTAGTTGTCTCATATGTCTAAAGGGGCAGGGGAGAGGAACTAGATGAGGAAGCTTCAGGCCTCTGCCTAGATATGTTTCTACAAATAGTGTTCCTGAGTTGGTCAACAACCAATAAGTTAGATTCTACCTCCACGACTGCATCCTGCATATGGGCCAAAGTAGTGGCTCTTCTTTCCCTCAACAAGAGGCAAAAATCGGGATCAAAGGTGCTAGCATAAGTGATCTTTGCGGAGGCTTTGGAGGGTTTTATCTCAGCAGGGATTTTGTTGTAGATTTTATTAAATCTCTTGGAGAAGTTGGAGACAGACTCTCCTTCTTTTCTCTTCAAAGACCCAAACTCTGTCATGTAATACATGAAGTCTTTTTTATCTCCCCACTATCTCAAAAAGGCATTATCTAAAGCTTCGATCCCATCAATAGATCCAGGAGGCAGGTCCTTAAACCATTTTCTAGCCTCGCCTTGGAGACTATGGAAAAAAATCCTCATCCATACGTCTGCATGCATGATGACATTATCATCTGTGAAATGGTAAAAGGCTTCTAGGTGTTCTTCTGCAGTTATGTCCCCCTCACCTGTAAACTTGGGAAGCTACTTGAGGTAGCCATCTGCTGGGAGGGAATTAAGAGGCTGAGGTAACAGAAGGGGGGCATACCTAGCGACTATAATAGCCTCCATTCTGGTCATAGGGGGATTTACTCCTTCCATGGGAATATTCAGTGGAGGAGAAGGGGTGTGAACAGGGGATACCAGGGATGAGCTTCTAAGTGGAGTGGGAAACAATAGGGGATTTAGGGAGAAGGCTAGTGAGCTTAAGTCGGCTGATGTTTCCCTTCGCGCAGAAGCGACAATAGTAACAAGAAGAGGAGAGGTAAAGCCAGGAGTGGGGAAATCTTTTGTGGTCCTGGGTCTATGCCAAGGTACAGCTTCAGGATAAATGGGAGTGACAAGGATTTCTCCCTCTAATCCCAGACCATGGGGGGAAACCTCAACAGGAACACTCCCGAAATTCAGAAAACGAGAAACTTTAGAAAGTGGTCTGCTAGGAAATTGAGGAGGAGAAAATGGAGTTCTTACAGAAGGAGATGGCGGATTACCTGGTTCAGCGGTGATATATTCTCCTTCAGAGGCATTTCCTTTTCCAAGGACCACCTCTTGATCAGTTTCAGGTGTAGCTAGAGGCAGTTGTAGATGGGACCACGTGTCTCTCCCTCTGAAAGCCACAATTGACACGGCAGGTTCACAACAGTGGAGTCGTCACAATGGAGTCACCAAGTGCATAGTAGCAATATTCAAAGGCTCTGATACCTGATGCACCTTCAGAATCAGAGGCTCAATGTCATTCAAACCCAGGGAAATTTTTCAACTTCATCCCCGGCAACAGCGCCAGAAATGTTGGCGACAGAAGTCACTCCCAGATTGCAGCAGGAGCAGAGCCCGACGCCCATTATTTTATGTCACGATTTGTTTATGAAAGAAGTGATCGAATGGAAGTTAACTCAAAACAATATTGTTCCAACTCTGCAACTTGGCCAAGCATGCATGGGCAAGTGAGGTCTTAGATAAACTCCAAACAGTAAGTTGTAATAAGGGTGAGTAGGGGGAAGACTTGTATAAGAGGAGTGCAAGGGTCTGCTATAAACATCAGGCTTCTAACAGACTGTAGGAAAAGGCATATAAACACAAGATCTTCTTAAATTCAAATGCAAAACACCAGAGAATACAATAATGCAACAATAAATCCTTTATCATAACATGATTTCAATAATTTGCACGAATCAGTCGTTCACGAACTCTCTCAGCATAAGGTGAAAATCAGATGGAGTAAGAAAGACTATCTATCATAAAACAAGAAATCTCGCATACAGATGCATAACCAGAGAACTAGAATGTTGCTAAAACTTTATAGTCGGGATCTTTGCTCTACCATCGATACCTACAAAAATGGCGAAAATGCCTACATATACTCGAAACAACCATAGCAGCAAAAACAAGATGTTGCATTAAAGAATTGTGTCTGCATGGCTTCTGACAGCCTACCTATGCAGACTCTGGATGATCGTGCGCCTATGACAGACGCCATTAGATTTCAGACTGTCCTTCTATAGGTGAGTCGACGTCAATTAATCCTTTTCCAGACCTTCCTCTTTATGGCAGAGATGACACTCAACCACCAGCAACAACCGCCATAACTGCATTCTTGGGACTAGGGACGTCCCCGGTCAACTCTGCCTTATGGGATGTGGAGGTATCCTAATGGTGCCACCTGGATCAGCCGAACGATCCTTCTTTGGGTGCTACTTCGCTGGACTACTGCGAGGGATCCCTATGGCGGATGTGGATGAGGGTGTGACGGGGGTTAAAGGCATGAACACTGTGGAGGTGGCGAAGAAGAAATGGGAGCTGTGACATCAGTTGAGGAATGCCACGTGGTCTGAATAAGACAGAGGAGGAAGGAGCATGGAGTGTGGGAGTATAGGAGGAGGTGACTAGGAATGAGAGGGGCACATGGCAGGAGACGAGAGGAGGACGAGCTGAGGAGGTGCCATGTGGATGGAGAGAGGGAAGTTGGATAGATGACAAGGGAAAAGGGAGGTGGTAAGTGGACAACAAGTGGAAATGGGGAGGATGATACCAAAGGTGACACATCAGGCCAGGGGCCCCACAATAATAACACATCAATTCCGGACCCCCCCCCTCCCCCGATTAAAGGCAGAAAGGCAAGGGGGGTCTGGAATGAAGCCTCAGCCATTGATTTAGGCACCCCGATCCTGACCATTAGAGAGTTGCGCGCTCAATTCTGGACCCCCCCCTCCGCTTAAAGGTAGAATGGCGAGGGGCCTCCGGAATCCGCTCCTGACCGTAGATCTGAGCGCGCAGATCTTGGTCGCCCAGATCCATGCCCCCTTTAATTCCAACGCGCCTGAGTTTCATCGATGGATGGACGGCTAATATGACTTCGATGCTTTCGCTAGGAAAATCCTGAAAGGCCCCACCTGTGGCTCAGATCTTGTGTCGTGTGTCCTTCAGATAGACGGTCCTAATTCTTTCGAGATTTCTAGCACTAGGGGTTCACGATGCAATGCTTCTCAAAATCCCGATTGACCAAACCGCGAAAGCACGGATGTATGCCACATGTCCTCCAGAAGAATGGTCGAGATGACATTTGATGTTAGAAGAGGGTTGCCTCAATTATCAATCTCGCTTGACGTGACCGGGTGCTAGGACCATGGGCTTAGCTTCAAAGGCGCTTATCGACATTTCGGGGTTTTGAGACGTAAAATGACAAGGAGCTCTTACCCCTCAAATCCCTTAATGTCGTCATGACATGATCACGCACCACGTGTCCTTTTGGATGGACGGTTGAGATCCTTCATGAATGTATATAGATGCTACCCATTGCGCTAATCTCGGCGCAACTCCACTAACCGTGATTTCCCGCCGACCGTCGATCTACTCCTATGGATGCATCTGGGCCGTTGAAAACCTAATTTCACCCGCTCACTTTATTTTTAGCCTGAAATGGGGCTTTACATGCTATGCTTGGGCGTTCTTCATGCAACCTGCAGACCTGGATTCTCTTAGGCCCAAGACAAGAAATGTCACTAACACACATAACAGGCCTTATCCATTGCCAATAAAACCAAGATTTCATCAATCATGTAAAACCATGTAAGTAGTGTTGAACAACAGCATAAACATGAAATAAGAACCAGATCTGATTTCCCAATCTACCAGGGGGTCCCACCTACTAGTATTATATATCTTGTTAGCTTATAATAATAGGATTTAGCAATACTTTGCGGAAAAAATGCTCATTGAGATTTTAATCGTTAACAATGTGGATCCTCATCATTGAGAAGAAATGAATTTTTAAAGATGACAAAGAGAATTGAAGAAGGAAGTATTGGTTGGCCCTGAAGATAATTAAAGAAAAGAATTACAAAATAAGAAAGTGTCAAGTCGTCCCTAATGTTAAAAGGAAGTGACATAAAGGGTATAAATACATTTTATTAAACATTCATTTTTTAACACACACAAGTTTGTTAATGAACAAGGATATATAAGTCGAATTTCATAGGAAATCTGAAGTAAAGAAGGCCATATTTCAAGGGAGGATGAAGTCTTTTGGTGATGTGTTATAAGGTATGTTATTTACATGTCATCTTACCATTTTCTCTATAACTTTTTTTCTAGAATGATTCAGATGGTGAAACTGGTATGGTATTGAGAAGACATATTTAGGTACCTGTGGTAAAAATTTCAGCTCTTTATTCACTTTAATTTTGGAGATACACTATGTGGAAGATAGGGTTTTTGACTAGTCCTGAAGCTAGTCATAAACAAGTGTTTGGGTAAAAAAGTCATAACGTCTTCATAGAGAATCCAAATGAAGTGAGACCAATTTCATTGGAAAGAGTATGGGATTCAGTTTACTGTGTAAAAATTTCATAATATGATGTTAAACATTTTGCGTGAGAAATGTTGTACAAGTTCACTCTCCTGAATAAACCAGAATTGAATAAGGTCTACCATTTTCTCTATAACTCCTTTTCTGGGAGGATTCAAGGAGTGAAACTTGGAGGAGTTTCAGAGAATACATTGAGTAATATTATCTATGGGATCAGAGTATTCAAAGAATTGAAGAATTTCATAAGTTGAAGAAGTCTATGGAAGTCATTACTTCCCTTGAACAATAACTATTGATTATTTCTCATATATTGTGCATGGTGTATTGTGGTGTATTGGTGTAACTCTGATACTATTGTTCATTTCTCATTGGATATAATTTAATGGTTTAAGTATAAGTTGAATTTTTTTTTAAATTGTACTTGATACTAATTCACCCCCCTCTCGGTATCAACATACCTGATGTGATAAGTGAATGAAGAATTCATCTGTTGACACAAGGACACTGGATTAGGCTCACATAATGAGAAATATATATCAAAAAAGACTAAAAAAAACTAGGAAAGAACTGAAAAACCTAAGGTAAAATGGTTATGCTCAAGGGTATAATTTATTCAAGTATAACTCGTTGATCGGGTCCTTGAGGGTAGTACCTTCATAATGGCCTAAGACGTAGGTTCCCTTAGTAAGGAAATGATGGATGACATAGGGTCCTCAAAAAAGGGATCCAAATTTACCATGGTCGAGGGTATCGTGAGCGATATCGTAGGCCAAGCCAAGGTCGTCTTTGGTAAATGACTGAAGGTTAACTTAGCGGTCAAAGGTGGCTCTGGTCCACTTTTTTGCTTCTTCATTGTTCTGTAATGATTCTTGTCGATATTCATCGAGTGATTCAAGGGTGAACAACCATTTATCAAGCGACGATGTGTTAGGAAAGAGATTGATCGCAGTGCGCAGCATTGGGATTTTACACTCAATGGGGAGTATGGATTTGATGTCGTGGACTAAGTGGAAGGGTGTGAAACCAGTGGCCATTTTGACAACTGTTTGATATGCCCATAAAGATGGAAAAAGAATGTGATGCCAATTGGTCTTCTATTTGTCAATTGTCCATTGAATAATAGTTTTATGAACTTTTTTGATGGCCTCTACTTTCCCATTGGATTGTGGGTAATAGGGTGAGACAAATTCATGGGTGAATCCCAATTTGGAAGATAGCTCCACAAAGAATTTTTTTCTGAAGTCCTTGCCTTGGTCAGAGACTAGTTGTAGGGGTACCCCAAAGTGAGATATGACATAGTTGAAGAAAAAATGTGTTGTTGTGTCGATCGTATTGTTGAACGTGGGCATAAATTCATCCCATTTGGTGAAGTAGTCAATGACAAATGCAATGTACTTGTGTCCATTGTTGGATGTAGGGTTGCATGTCATAAAATCAATTCCCCATTTACATAAGGGGTCATCTTTGATGACTGGGTGCAAGAGGGAAAGCGGTGCCTAAGCCTTATGTAGCTTTTGGCGTAGCTTTTGAATTTCAAGGATGACTGTTAGTGTTATATTCTCCTCATGATTGTATTTGAGAGGTGGCCTAGAGAGGTTCTTGCTAATGTAGTATATGACATGCTCACATTGGTCATCATCAACCTAGACGAGCACTCCAACGATGGAAACCTCTAAGGAAGACAGGTAGAGTATGTAATCCCTGTCATATTATGGGGGACTAATTAAGGGGGATTTGTTGAGTGCATATTTGAGTGAGTCAAAGGAAACTTGGGCATGGTGATCCCAATGAAACAAGATATCATGGAAGAATAATTGTAGGAATCCATGGGCATGAATAACATAGTCTGGAATGAACCATCGCAAGAAATTTGTTTTTCCTTGGAGGCTCTGCAATTGGCGTAAGTTCCTAGGAGGGGGAATTTCATTGATTTCCTAAACTTTAAGGGGGTCTACAATGACTCCCTATTGGGACACAATGAATCCCAACATGTGGCCAGCAGTGACATAGAAGACACATTTAAGCGGGTTGAGACGAATGTTGTATCTTTGATAGAGTTTAAAGATTATCCGTATAGCCTCGATGTGTTGGGAACATTTTTTGGATCGAGCGATGAGGTCGTCCAAATAGGCCAGGATGATGTGAGAGAGATCGTGGAAGGTGCATGTCATTGCATGTTGGAAAGTGGCCCTGATGTTTTTGAGTCTGAAAGGCATGACACGATAGGAAAAGGTTTCACACAAGGTTGTGAAGGTTGTTTTGTACCAATCTTCCTGGCGGATTTGGATTTGGTTGTAGCCGGAGAATCTATCCATGAGGGACAGGACTTCATGACCGAAACAGGCATCAATGAATTGATCGATCAATGGAGTAGGGAAGCTATCTTTGGGTCAAGCTTCGTTTAGGTCACAAAAGTCTGTGCAAACTCAAATGGTGCCCTATTTTTTATTGACAGGGACATGATTGGAGACCCGGGATGTATATGCAATGGGGTATATGAAGCCAGTTGTGTGTAGTTTGTTGATCTCGGCTTTGATATCCATGGCTTTGGAAGGGTGGAGGGGGTGTTGATTTTGGTGAACATGGGAAATTTCAGGCCAAGTGTCAATGCAATGTTAAAAAATGGTTGGGTCTAATCTTGTCATTTTAGTGTATGACCAGAAAACACGTCTCGATATTCATGGAAGAGGGTTTTTTATGCTACAATTTCCTCTGGGGATCATGCTTCCCCTAGGGTGATTTATTCCACTACATTGGGATTGACCAAAATGTCAATATTGATGGTGGGTGAGATATTGACCATATTAACTTCTTTAGACACATCAGTCACAGGTATTGGATTTTTAAACCAGTCTACATGGCTGGATGGGATAAAATCTTTATCTTTTATGGTATAGATAGGGAAATCTATAGGTGGTTGAAAGGTGTCATGTGCCAGAAAAAGGGATCGATGATGAAAAGCATCCCATGGGTAATCATGGGCACATAGGACCTCTAATATGTCTTCATCAGAATGAAAGGTGATGGAGTACAGGGAGTCTATAACAGGGGAGAGTGGGGTGTCGAGATTCATAGGGGTAGTTGGTGGCAGTTGAATAGCATCATTCATCCTCGAGGTAGAAGGACCTACGGGAGGGAAATAAGAACTCTTGGTAGACATCATGAACCAAATATACATATATGAATTGGATGTATAATGGTCTGGAGGAGGGGGAATATCGTAAAATGGTGTTACATGAGGGTTTGGATAATTGGATGGGAAGTTTATGCCTCGTGGTGGAATAGATATGGTAAGTGGAGTTGAAGGACAGAGGTTTGGTAGTGGAGGGGGAATATCATAATTGTTGGGATGAGTATTGTGCACAATTTGAGTCATCTGGGTGTGTACGGGTGGTGTAATGGGCAGAATAGAATCCCTCTAGTGTGTGCGTCCCTCAATGATGAGTGGGCATTGATATGTGTAATGATCCATCTGGTGGCACAATGTGCAAGGGAATCACATGAACTTGTTTATTGACATAGAAATATAGTGAATATTAGTAATGGTTGATATAGAGGAATATGTGAGTAATATCGTTTGGTGTACCATTGCTAGGGTAGTCCTAAATTGAGGGAAGGTTGGGAAGTGGTGCATGCAATGGTTGTGATGAGAGAATATTGCACAAGTATTCCTAGTTCTCAAACTAGGAGGTTTTGAGGAGGAAGGTTCTTGCGAGGCTGACGAGGTTGCGGGTGTGGATAGTAGTGGTGTACTTATGGGTTTTGGAATGAGATTTTGTAACTCAGGTAAAGTGGGGAAGATATTTGTAGGATGTCCAACAATGTTGCACAATGTGCATGGGGGTTGTATACGAGGTGGGGAAGGGAGATAAGGTTCCTTATTTTTGTGTGTGCCTCATTGTTTTGTGGCAGTGCCCCCTATTCCAAATTTAGCATCTCCTATAGTGGTAATATTACCCCCAACTGTGTGACCGGTTGGGTGATTGGATGGATGAGCCATTGATTGTGGTAATGGGACCACGGGTTGCGGTGGAAGAGAAAAACCTGGTACCATAGCTTGTGGTTATAGATACCATACAGGGATGGCTATGACAATATTTTTTAAGGTGAGGGTAGAAAAAACTTGATATGTTGTTACTCCTAGGGGGGTATAAAATAAGGGTATTTGGGTGATGGCCTATGGGACTGTCTGCCAAACGAGGATTTGGCCCACAAGTGGTGGGAGTTCTGATGTTCCATCTTGAGGAGTCTATATGGGGAGTTCATTAGTAAGTATCAGGGTTAGCTAGGAAGGAGTGGAGGTGTATTCTAATGAGATCTTGGTAGACGTGGGGTCGAGTATCTATAATCCATAGACCATGACAACACAAAAATTGACGGTGGTGGGTTTGAGGTGTGGGAAGGCTTAGTATGTACCAATCAAGGATGGATCCTGAAATGGCCCTGTTCAACCATCTATCATTGGGACAAGGTCGGTGATTGAGCAGATAAGTGGAAGGATGTTATCAATCTGTCCTGATTGGTTGGATTCATGGTGGGTCAATTGATCAGTGGTGATGATTTTCCCATTGTGAGGGAAGAGCATGGTGCAAAAGACCAAGGAAGCTACAACCTGCAAGGCGTACATGTAGCTTTGTCCAAAGATGATATTGTAATCCAATTGGGCGTCAATGACTTCGATGTCGATGAGAATTTTCTTTCCCCCTATCTTGAATGAAACATTTTGATACATGCCTTCAGGTTGGGATGGGTGACCATCATAATCTCGAAGAGTGATGGTGGAGGGGATAAACTCAGATGAACTGAGTTTCTTCCACACTGATTTGGACATGATGGAAGTAGATGCTCCTTCATCTATGATGCAACAATGGATGGTGATATTCCATATTTTGACAGGGATATGGAATGTGACTAATGATGGGAGTCGTGGCTCTGCTCTGTCTAATTCAAATGTGAGTAGATGGGTGTCAGCAGGATCTACTACCCTCAATTGTGAAAGTAAGGCCTTTCATTGGGAAGGGCATGTTTGAAGGACTTCCATAATTGACATGGAATGGGGTGCTTGAGAGAGATCATCAATAAGATTTTAGTTATGGGTGGCCCAAGCATGAATATTATGCACATTCCTATGCAAGGGTGTGTGAGGCATGTGAGATATGGCTTAAGTGTTAGGACGAAGGATCATCAATGCTTGTCAAGTTGGTATCTGGGGAGAATCTGAAGTGGTGGGTAATGTATTAGGGGGTGTACCGTATTAGTGGCTATGAGTTTATAAGAGGATTTCCTCTTCAATGGTGAGGAGGATACTGCGGCTAGTGGTATTACTTGAGTGGGGTTGGTCAGGTGGAGGGAACTTCCCCTGGGGGTGTGGTCCCATTTTGGTTGAGTATTAATGACTCCTTGATGTGGGATAGGACTTTGTAATACCTCTACTGGTGGTGGTGGTATATAAGAGGGAGGTCCCTATGGTGGACCTTGGGGGTTAGGTTCCCTTTGGGGGTTCATGGCCTCTTTCATACATTTATAATCAGTGATTTGGGGGAAATGGTAAGTGTAATGGCCATACTCGCCACATAATGCACATGGGTAGTTGGTTTGAAGATTGTTTTTTCAACCTTGTCGTGGTTGGCCATTTTTATTACCCCCTTGAGGGTTTTGATTGGGTTGTCTTTGGTTTCCACCAATTTGGGGGTTCATGGAGGGGGGTTCCCTCCTTGTCCTTGATTCCTATTATTTCCATTATTTTGGTTATTTTGGGATTGGTGAGGTGGATTGACCATATTCAATTGTTCAAAATATTGAACCTGTTGAATAGGGGAAGGTTGAACGAAATTGACCCATGCTTGGTGTTGTCCATGTGAGGGTACAATTGGTTAGGGGGATCTTGGGAAGGGATAACATGGGTTAGCCTATGGGGGTCCATATGGATTGTAATAAGTGGAGGTGGCTCCATTATTACTAGATGGATATGAATTTTTTGGTGGGGGTATTGGTTGTGGGACATGGATTGGTTGAGGAAGGGTCGTGGGTAGTTGTGTACCCATGGTAGGCAGAGGAGGGGATATGAATGGTGGAGGGGGTGGTGGGGGAGGGTAATACAGAGTTCCCCCATATAGTGGAAGGTATGGATTGGTTCTTTATGCAGGTATTGGTTGTGCATGTGATTGAGTATGATCCATGGAGTCAATCAACCCATCAACAATGTGCGATGCTCCAGGTTTGTCTTAACCAAAGGGAAAAGGATGAGGAGCATGTGGAAGGACAATGTATAGGTACCCTGATTTGGAGTAGATGAGGTCAAACTGTTGTGCCATGGTGATGGCTTCTTCCTCAGTTTGGGGGAGGGTTGGAGCCACATATTTGGCAAGGGTAGGAATGAGCGATCAAAGGAACCAATCGAACCTTCATTGTGGAGTGGTATCCACCTTTCATATGCTTCGATGTCTACGCCACTCATGAATATGGTCATAGATATGAACAACGGTGGTTTCTTTTCATTCTGAAAGAATATCTATACCAGTTTCATGACGAATAGGGAGTTGAAAAAATGATGGGAAGGCTTTGGCTAGAGACTCGAAGGTTGCATGGGAACCAGACTTCTCATCTACGTACCATTTGGCCACAGTTCCTGTGATAGTTCTATGAAATAACCATATATGAATGGAATATTCCATTATTCTATTAGAAGAACACCACAAGTGGAAGGACATGACATGGTTGGCTTGGTCCTCTCCACCTTTTCCTTCAAACTTAGGAATTTTTGAAGGTAGTTTTGTGGGCATATTCGACCAAGTGGGGTCGTGCAATATGGTATCATTTTTTTAGTTTGGTTAACTCTAGGATTTTGAGTGAATCCAAGTAGGGCATGACAGGGGTGGGTCCTTCCATGTTATGAGAGGAAGTGGTTCCTTGGGAGCTTGTACTTTGTGAGAAATTTTGGGCTTTGCCTCCTTGTGATGGAGGGCTTGTTTGTGAGTTGCTTGGGATACTAGTTCCAAGAAAAGTGTCTCCTAGTAATCCTCAACCTAGTACCATAGTACTAACTGGTGTATGTGATGGTATTGTTGATGTCTCAACGAAATTAGGAAGACCTCCCAAAATTGGGGGTAAGTTTCTCAAGCGTCTAGAATGGAAGGGATACTTTGGTTCCCCTCTGATTCTAGCCTAGAAGTGGGTGTGTGTAAATAAAGGTGAGGAATGGTAGGACAAACTACTTTAAAATTACTTTAAGCAATGTACTCATAAAAATACATGTACTCAAGTGGTGAAAATCATACATCAAGACAATGTGAAAAGTGGTTTGGGATTTTTGTAACTCCTCGTGGGGGGATAAAAATCAAATAACAAGTGCATGTGTTCTATCTGATGTAACATCCTTCATCTCAAATAAAACTAGACCTCCAAACAAGCTCTTGATAATGGGGATGAAACCTGCTTGAGGAGAAACTAGTGAAGGGGTGAACAATCTATTATAATGAGGGATGAAGGGGGCATATCCTAGAAGTACTCGAGATATTTCCCAAAAATTGTTCAAAATCTGATTGTGGTGCAATTTCAACCCATAATTTCCACCTTGGGTAGATAAATCCTAAGTTTTGGTTACTAAGCTACCTCCATCAAGAACGACATTTAGATTTTTGGTCACAGGATGGATTATTTTCGAGGGTTGGGTGACCCAAGGAGGCACACACAGAACAACTGGACCTCGACCTTCGACCCTTCACAGGTGTCTCCCTGCCTTACGGTATAGAAATTCTTGAGTGGGATGATTTTGGCACCCTAATTCACAAATTTCTAAGTTTAAAGTGAGAAAATGATGATGGGGAGTTATTTGGATCCCTATCCCCAAAATCATAACTCAGACTACCAAATTATTTTGTGTTCCTCCTATGGAGGTTAAAAAGTGGGTTGATTATGGGTTTTTTTAGAATGTGAAAGAAGGTTGTGAAGTTGGGGTCATGGACCAACTTCGTTCTTTATCACGGTGTGCAAAAATACCCTTTACTAAACAAATGAAGCCCCCAAGAGTTTCAAGTATCTAGCAAAAAGGTTTTTGAATGAGTGTGAGTGTGTGCAAGGAGTGGTGATGGTGAAGAAAGTTTTTAAAAAATTAAATTCAATATTTTAGCTTGGTGGACATCGTGTGGTCCTTTACTTGTCTTTTTTAGATAACTTACTAATTTTTTTCAAAATGACCCTTGCAAACAAAAGAATCTCAAGCTAAGATGGCGGATATGGAAATCCTTACTTGGACCCTTTATCTTCATAAGGCATTTTGTAATCTACAAAACTTGAAACTAGTCCTAGATTATGAACATGTGGGCATGTGTGGGCCCTTACAATTTCTTTAAACTCGTTAGGTGAATTACTCTAATAATTTGAAAACTATCCTAGAATTGCATGCATGTGGGCATATGGGCCCTTACAACTCTTTTAAGATTAATTTTCAACAAGTTAAGAGGATTGGCCTCTTTTTGAAATTGATTTGATTTACCAAGGGAGATGGAGACTTATCTAAGAAACCTCTTTTTTTTATTTCCAAGATCACTCAAAGGTGTGAGGAAAGTGCATACTCCAATATTGGTTTAGATGGTCTTCTAGTCTCGGTTTAATATGATGACTTTGCAAAATTTAAAGCTTTGTTCTGATATTCAAATGAAAAAAACCTCCTAAGTCATCCATGTGGAAACCAAGGAAATCAAAGATATTTTGGTTCCTTCTAATATCCCTAATTATCTGTGTGTCATGTGGGGTTTATGTATGCAATAATGAGATCTCATCCTGCTTGTGTTGGCTTTTACAAAGTGCTAAAATCAAATCTAAACTATTGAGTGGAAATGGGAAACTCAAGCCTTACAATTTTGCAAATTTAAGACAGGTGTGCGGCAGAATCATAAACAATCACACACAATGCGCAGATTGAGTGTTTTGAGAGTTCTGGAAGAGTGCAGATGTGAATAGACCACACATATGTTCGTCCCAAGCTTGTGTGCACGTAGAGAAGTTGGAAGGAAGAAAATTTTGAACAAATTCTCTTACTGTGGGGTGAAATCCTTCTCTCAGAGGGCGATATTAGGCTGGTTTTGACCCCTGGACATGCAAAAAAGTAAGAAATAAAAATATAACAACCTAATTGGGGATAATTTTGATTCAAGTCCTCAATATCGTTGCCAATCTATTGGGTTCCTTTTGTCACATGGGTGAGTAAAAGGAGATCCCTTAACTATCTAGTTAGGTTATCCTGAAAGCACGACAGAGAGTGAGTTGGTTAGTGGCTCAACTAACATAAAGAAACAAGAAATAAAAAACAATGAAAGAAATCTAAACTAAGAAAGCAATAACTTAAAATGAATGCACAAAGAAAACACAAGAGATATATACCAAGTAAATTCATCTTTGAATTGATACTCCTTGGAGAAATGTGGGAAATTTTGAGTCCCCTCTTCCTCCTTGGGAAGGATCTTGAGTCCCCAAGTACAAATTCTTCCTTCTACTAGAGATTCCTAACACTTGCTATGGATTCCCAAAGCTTTATAAGAGGAAGATGGCTTCCCAAAACTAAAAATGAGCAACATAATAATATTCAAATGCTTCTTCTTTTTTACATACAATGGCATTTTATTTATAGGAGGATGGAAAGATTTTTCCCAACTAGTTTCAAATGTGAATGAGAGGCCCTTGGAGGTACCTCCCATCCTTTTCAGTGATCCCAAGGCGAAATTTGGGGGTGATTTTGGGTATGGGGAGATCCACTCCATCCCAAAAGTGTTTGAGGCCCGAACACACTCATCAATGCGTTGTTTCTTCATCTGCGCGAGTCTTTCGATTATCAGTAGCGCAAACCACACCATGTGTGTATCGTACATCGTATTAGCATGTGTGGATGTGTGCACACTGCTTTTTCTAGATGTGCACGGATTTCTAGAACCACGTTTATATAGTTTTATGTTTCTCTTGCCAAACTGAGTGTAATCCTTCCACAAATATTGGTAGTATATTGTGGTTGTGTTAACTATTTCTTCATCCATTGTCTATATTTGTAGTGAGCCATTTTCCGGCGATAAAACTTATGAAACTATGTTCATAAGTAACGCTAAGTCAGAGAGTTATTACAATTCAATGTGATAGTAACAATGCCAATTGTTTATCTCAGAACCCAACCTTTCATGCAAAGACAAAGCATATAGATATCCCATACCATTTCGTTAAGGACATGGTAGAAGATGGAAAGGTGATACTAGAGAAATTTGACACCTTGTATAATGTTGCAAATGCATTGATGAAACTGGTGAGCACAAGTAAATTCAAGTGGTGTTGTGAGTTGATGGGCCTTATGGTCCCTAACAGTTATCTCATGGTTTTATGCATTCTTCCATGTACAATTGCAAGGTATATGACAAGTGGGAGAATGTAGGTGTTAAGCACACACTTATACTGAGAGGGGGGGGTGAATCAGTATAAGACAATTTTTAACTTTTTCAAACATTCATCAACCATAGAAAACAATCACATATGAGATCTAATAATTGCATAACATGGAACACAAGATTTACATGGAAACACTTTTGAGAGAAAACCAAAAAAAATCTCTTTATAATTATTTGTAGGCACCAACCTACTGTTACAAATATTTATAGGCACCAACATACTCTTACACATCTTTGTAATCACCAATACCCACCACTAAGCACCAACATAACAAGAGACACCAATATCTTTTTTTGAGAGGCACCTTCCTTCAAGTTACAATTTATTCTTTAGTACATATAACTTATTCAAAATATGATGAAATTCAAATTTCCTTCACTTAGTCTTCTTCCTACTTTTTCCTTCACCAAGTTTGACCAAAATTTGAATTTTCAAATGAAATATTTCCCAGAGCTCGTTGCTTTTGGCCTCTTCCCAAGAGTGAACTTGTAAAATATTCCATGTATCCAATTTTGAAAATATTATTCTAAAAGTTTTACTTGAGGTATTTCGGTGTGTCTCCTCAGATCCTTGAAAATTTCACAGTCTAAAAATTCCCAGAAAATATGTTATAGATGAAGTGCCAAGTTAACATGTTTCAAACTGATTTTAGGACCATTCAGAAACCATAAATTTCACAAGGTATATCTTAGAAGGTATAGCGAACCAAATTATGAAATTTTTACCTGAGGTACTTTTGTATATCTCCTCATATCCCTGAAAATTTCACACTCTGAAAAGTCCCAAAAATGAAGTTATAGTGAAAATGCCAAATTGACATGCTTGAAATTGATTTCAGAACTATTCATAAACCCTAACTTCCAGAAGAAATATCTAAGAAAATATAGTGATCCAATATCTAAAATTTTAACCACATGTACCCATAGATCTTGACTCCATCTCCTAAAAATTTCACAGTCTAAAATGTCCCAAAAAATAAGTTATAGTGAAAATGACATGTTTGAAATTTATTCCAAGAGCATTCAGGAACCCTAACTTCCACATGGAATATCACAGGAAGTATAGCGAACCAACATCTGAAATTTTAACCAAACGTACCAAAATATTTCATCTTTGTCTCCTCAAAATTTCATGGTCTGAAAAGTCCCATAAAATATTTTATAGGGAAAATTCCAAACTGAACTGAAATTGATTTCGCAACTATCCCCTTTTCGAATGATATTCAATCATTTTTCATCCAATTCTTCAAAAGGTTACTACATTTTCCACCCACACACTTTCTCTCAATATTTTCTATTTTGTTACTTTATCATAACCCTTCATGAAGGGATATGTTAATTAAAAAAAACAACACCCATTAATTAAATAATTAATTCCCCATTTTTTATTTCACTTTTCCAAATACCATGGGCTTCAAACCCATGGGTTTGAAACATGGACAATTTTAGGGGCTAAATTTCGCTCATGGGATAATTTTCCAAGGTTTTTCCCAAACAAAGATTCTCTATTCTAAAAATCATTCGCCCAAATTCTATACGATAAAATTATTTTAGCTTAAAAATCACCAAAATGTTATACAAACTATATAAAATCCTTAGAAATTTGAATATTTTTAGAAAAATATCGCCAAACATTTTATAGTTGGCATATGAAGGATTAGTAAGATTCGTCAAGGTTTCTATATTTTAAAATAAATTTCCATCCTTAAAATCATCCCTGGTTTGAAACCACCATTTCACTTTTTACCTTTTCACGTGCACCCCTTTTCTTAATATACTTGTAAACCTATATATAAATCAACCTTGGAAATGTCGTGTGGGTGTATTTGTAAAGCCATAATATTATCATCAAGAAATCAATGAAAATAATTCCAACAATCTCCCCCTTTGTCATTGATGGATCTTGCAATGAAACACATAGTCCACCAGGCATAGAAATAATTCCCCCTCTATCTGCAAATCTCCCCCTTTGACATCAATGGCAAAGGGATGCTCTGAGCTTGTTTTCCTCCTTAAGAACTTAGTGACTAGATGAGATGGATATTACTCCCAATTGCATGTCCCTTAATTTGTTATGATTGTAAACACTTCTCAAACATAGTAAAGAAACACTCTTTAAAAAGTCTAAACATTGTCACTAACGAAACAAGATAATCAGTTTCTATCAATCCAGACAATCTTTGTATCCAACATAAGAAGTAGTACATCTCCAACAATAGTCGAACATGGTTCGGTCGGTCTTAGAAAATATAATTCGATTCAAAAAGAAAAAGTCGAGTCAACAAGAAGACATCAGTTGGGTTCACATATCAACAACTTCAAGTATTCCCTCCTTGAGGGATCAATAAGTAGCAGGAATAGTTCTCATTAAAAATTCCAATCGATGGATAACCCAGTCGAATTCAGTCAATGAATACTCATCCAAAACTCCATTCGACTTCCATGTCAGGTCGATCCTTGGTCGACTACTTCCAAGGTAATCATCAGTAAGTAAGAGGAACATTGCATGATTTTATAACCAATGATACACAATGATATGAAGTCCTCAAACATATGGTCAAATGATTCCACTACCATCCATCAATCTAAGCACAATCTATCCTAGTAGTCGTCACTAGTCCACAAGTTTGTCTTTCACATCTCTTCTGCAAAGATCTAAAAGCATGATTTCCATTCCTTCAATTTTTATGGTGAGGATGATGAGAGGGAATAAATTTTTGTGTTGGATGATCAGAGGAAGCAGGCTCAGGTTCAACTTCACTTAGAGGAGTAGAACAACCCGAAATATCAACAACAATGTCATATACATAAACATGCTCAATTTTTGGCATGTGAGGAACATGAAACTCATCAATCTGTTCAACACAATCAACAATAGGTTTCTCTTCTAAAAAACTATTCTAAATTCCACCCAAAAAAAATAAAACTTCCCTGGTTGTAGCAAGGCGAGGTGTAGTTAGGGAGGCAACGAAAACATCATATCCTAGACCTATTCTTGGTGACTTCATCTCAAGGGTAATAAGAACAACAATACCATGTCCATTCTTTCCAAGTCCTCCTCCAATATATTCCATCTTGCTCAATAGTTGGGACCCAATACATGTAGTATGTTTTTCAAAGAGAGTTGTGCAAAACCACCTTGGTGGAAAATATATTTTGAATATGTCCTTGTTGTCTTTGGAAGGAATGCCAATTTTCCGTGGAAAATCATTTTATTTCTTCATGTTGTCTTCATCATTGATGGAGATTTTGAGTATATCAACATAGCTTTTATATTTTCCTGCATTTACTTTCTTCGATGGATCTGTAGCTTTTGAATATTCTTTGGTGGGAATATGAATCTTATCATATATAAGACTAGTATTATTGAATGGATACCTTTGAAAATTGATGATATCATTTAAGGTTTCAGTACTCTTTTCAAACTTCAAGCTTCTATTCAAATTAATAGTTGTTTTTGTTGGAGTTACTTCACACACACCTAGGATTTATTTTTCCTAAGATTTTTATTTGTTTATTAGTCATAATTAGTCATTATCCAGTCTCCTATATTTTAGGAGAGAATATTCCACCTAGAGAATATTGTCTTTCAGTTCACACTTCACTTTGACTAGTTGAGTTGAGTTTAGATGTTGCATTGGGATCATCACCATGCTAATTCGACCTTGCCTTGGTATCATCACCAAAGTGGAGCATTAGCCTTGATTCCTTGAGTTAAATCCTCGCTACTTTCTATTCAGTCAGTTAACTGAAGACTAGTTGACTAGTTAACTCAACTAGGTGGCAGGTCACTCCCGTAACTGCCTGAGAGACTATAATAGGTGGCAGTTCACTCCTGTAACTGTTGGTGTGTGTCCAGATCACTCTATACCACCACTATGGAGACTTGGTTCACCTCAAGTCGAACTCATTGATTTATACAGAGTATATCATGTGTAAATTATTCATTATTCATAATGGTTAATGAGAATTCTTTCTATTCTTTCTCTCCTTCTTCTTCTTTTTCCAATTCTCTCTGAAAATGTGTGTATCATTGTTTAGCTAGATATATTCTCTGTAGGTAAACACATTTACATGTTATCAAATCCGACGGACTGCTAAGCAAAATCTACACCAAATTTTTTTGCAGGTACAAAAGATTGAAGACAGCAGAAAGATGGAATTCCAAAAAGAATTCATTCTTACACCTTACAACTATTTTGCATGGAAGGAGAAAATAGCCATACATACCTTATCTATAGGGTTGTATAGGTTAACCATGAATATAGATACAAAGCCGACATTAGCCATAGAAAAATCCAAGTACTTAAATCGCATGGATGAGGCACTTGGAACAATTTGCAGTCTTATTTCTCCCAATCTCCTTTTTCATATATCTTCCTGTAAGACTCCCAATGAAGCTTGGACCATATTGGAAGGGCTCTTTGGAAAATAGGATGAGATGAGGGGACACATTCTGGAGGTGGAGCTGCTCACATTGGATCCAAAAAGCTTCAAGAATATCCAAGATTTCTTTACAAAATGCAAGGATTTACTGAGGATGATTTTAGGGGCTAAATTTCGCTCATGGGCTAATTTTCCATGGTTTTTCCAAAAAACAGATGCGCTATTCTAAAAATGATTTGCCCAAATTCTATAGGATAAAATTATTTTACCTTAAAAATCGCCAAAAAATTATACAAACTATATAGAATCCTTATAAATTTGAATATTTTTACAAAAATATCACCAAACATTTATAGTTGGCATATGAAGGATTACTAAGATTCGCCAAGGTTTCTACATTTTAAAATAAATTTCCATCCTTAAAATCATCCCTGTTTACTGTCGCAACTCAAAGCTTTCGGGGTTGATAAATCGAAGGAGGAGAAACAAATGGTTCTCACCATTCTCTCCAAGCTTGGTCCTGAATTCTCTATATTCGTATCCACATTCCATACTGTCAGATTCGCCTTTGGAGCCACCTGGAAGATTCCTTCTCTTGAGGACTTTATCGAATCCTTGACACAAGATAAAACCAAGCTCATCAACATGGGCACAATCAAAGGCCCAAGGGCCCATGCACTCACTGTACATGATTTCAGCCACAAATATCATAAATCTAAAGATAAAGATAAGCGGAAATCTCATGCACATATGAAGAAGGAAGGGTACACAAAACCCTTCACCGATGCCTCTGGATCCAAAGGAGAAAAGGGAAGAAAAGGAGAGAAATGCACATACTGTCACAAAGGATTCCATTCGGAATTTGCATGCATGAAAAAACAAATAGATCTGATGTCTCAGATACTTCATCAAAACAACCTTGGAGATCGCATCCCCGAGGGTGCAAAGAACAAGAAGCCAGAAGATCTGAATTCCAAGAAAGGCAATTATAGCCATGCCTTGATTGCAATCAACTCCTCTCCCAATGCTTGGATCGTAGATTCAGGAGCATCACATCACATGGATGCCTCAGAAGAAGTCTATTCTTCTTTGGATGCATGCAAAGGCCCTCCTATTCTGATGGGGGACAACTCTTCTGTCGAAGTCACCGACAAAGGAAGGATTGAACTCACCAACGGAAGCTTCGAGAACATGTTGCATGTTCCCAAGCTTTCTGTCAACCTTCTCTCCATGTATCAAATGACGAATTTTGGCACCGGAAAGAAATTTGTATTCACACCAAATTCTGTGGAAATATACGACATGAAAACCAACTCCAGGGTTGCTACCGATGAGGTAAGTCATTAGTCTAGATTGTATACATTTTCTGAATTTATTGAACCTGATTCTACTTTACTGCTTACTCATGCTGATGAAAGTAGTAGGATATGGCACGAAAGGTTTGTATATTTGAATTTCAGAGACATGAAACAGCTTAGCAAGCACATATTAGTTGATGGTCGACCAGACATCCTCTTCTCCAAGGGAGTATGTGAGGGATGTGTTCTTGGAAAACACCCCTCAAGAGAAATTCGTCAAAGGAAAGTCTCAGTGAGCTTCCACACCTTTAGATCTGATCCATAGTGACCTCATGGGTACTTTTCTGCATCCATCGATCAACAAAGCGAGGTTTGTTCTCATTTTTGTTGATGATTTCTCACGTTTTACATGGATCTACCTTCTAAGGAAAAAATCTAAGGTCTTTCAACACCTCAAAGATTTCAAAGCTTTGGTTGAGACACAGTCTGGAAAGAAGATCAAAGTCCTCCGAACCAATAACGAGGGAGAGTATGTGAATCATGAGATCCACAATCTTTTCCATGAGGCAGGGATTCAGTTGCAGCATACAGTTCCCTACACTCTGCAGCAAAACGGAGTTGCTAAGCGGAAAAACATATCTCTAAAGGAGATGGCATCTTGCATGTTGCATGCAAAGTCACTACCATAGAGACTATGGGTCGAAGCACTTAACTGTGAAAAATACATCTAGAACAGATCTCCTCATATATTTGTCAATGATAAGACCCCCTACGAGGCTTGGAGCGACCTCAAACCGGAAGTGGCCCACTTTCCCATTTTTGGTTCACGTGCATGGGCCTGGATTCCCTATGAAAAGAGGAAGGCACTTGATTCACAAAGCACTGAGTGCATTTTTGTTGGATACCCCAATGGTGTGAAGGGATATTGACTTATTGATCTTTCTTCGGACCATCTCATCATTGAGTGTAGTGTCCAATTCGAGAAAAGTGTATCGCATGCACCTCAGCATCCGCATGCAGACACCTTCATTCTTCCACCTGTTCGATATGATGAGCATGCACATGCTAAATCTTCTTCAGACGAGAGTTCTAATTCAGAGGACTTAGATGATTCAGATTCAGAGTCAGTACAGTCAGATGCAGAGTTAGAGCATCTAGATGCAATTTCAGAGCCAGAGCAGAGGCCCAAGTGGGCACATAGTACTCTTCAGGATGCAGGGGATCTCGTCGGTGATCCAGTTGATACCAAGAGGAATCAATCTAATTTCGAGGAGCCTCCTATTGCACTCACTGCCACTAAACCATTGCCTTCGAGGCATCTTTTCTTGGTTCAATCTTCAGATCCACAGTCTTATGGCGAGGTTGCTGGAAATCCCTTTTGGGAATCCGCTATGCAGGAGGAGTAAAACTCCCTCCTCGAGAACCAGACTTGGGATCTGGTTCCCCTTCCTTCTGGGAGGAAACTTGTTAGATGCATACGAGTCTACAGGACCAAGAGCGCAGCGGATGGACAGATCAACAGATACAAATCTAGGCTTGTCGCCAAAGGCTTTTAGCAGGTTCATGGTATTGACTATGATGAGACCTTCGCTCCAGTAGCGAAGATGGATTCCATACGATTGTCACTTACCATTGTGGCAGCCAAGGGATGGGAATTCCATCAAATGGAAGTGAAGAATGCATTTCTTCATGGTGATCTCTCTGAGGAGATCTACATGGAGCATCCCTAGGGATTTATGCAAGACTCATCTTTGGTCTTTCGACTGAAGAAGTCACTTTATGGCCTCAAGCAGGCTCCGAGGGAATGGTATGCCAAGATGGACTCCTACCTGTTGTCACAGAACTTTGTACATTGTAAATCATACCCGAATGTATACATGCTCAGGATGGTTGATTCACTTCTACTTTTAGTTCTGTATGTCGATGATTTGCTGATCATTGGTTGCTCGACTTCAGCGATTGCTACAGCCAAGAGGATTCTTCATGACAGGTTTTTGATGATGGACATGGGTCCACTACACTTCTTCCTTGTACTTGAGATCAGTCAGGATGCATTAGGCATCAAACTTTCTCAAGCCAAGTATGCATGAGATCTCCTTGAGAGATTTCACATGACAGACTGCAAGTCTGCTCCGACTCCTTTCCTATCAGGAGTCAAACTTGAGGATGGCGGGGAGACTCCACTGGTTGACAACACAATTTACAGACAACTAGTGGGGAGCTTGTTGTATCTCACACACTCCAGACCAGACCTCTCATATGCAGTTGGCACAGTTTCTAGGTTCATGCAAGAGCCGCATGAGCTACATTGGAAAGTTACAAAGTGTATCCTTCGATACGTATAGGGCACCATCACCTTTGGGATTTATTATGAAATAGACTCTACATTAGATCTCATTGGGTTTACTGATTCGGACTGGGTTGGCGATAGCATTGATCACAAGTCCACATATGGTTACTCACTTAGTCTTGGTTCCAGGCGTATCTATTGGTCGAGCAAGAAGCAAGCTGCCATTTCTCTATCTTCAGCCGAGGTAGAGTACAGAGGGGTAGTTAACATAACCATTCAGTATATGTGGCTACAACATTTTCTCACTGAGTTGGGCATTCAGTTTCATCGACCGATCATCATCTGGTGTGACAACCAGAGCACTCTGAAGTTCTACAGAGATCCAGTTCAGAGGCAGTGGATGAAGCACATCGAGATCCACATGCACTACATCCATGTTCACACTTCAGTTTGACTAGTTGAGTTGATTTTAGATGTTGCATTGGGATCATCACCATGATAATTCGACCTTTCCTTGGTATCATCACCAAAGTGGCACATTAGCCTTGATTCCTTGAGTTAAATCCTCACTACTTTCTGTTCAGTTAGTTAATTGAAGACTAGTTGACTAGTTAACTCAACTGGGTAGCAGTGCACTCCCGTAACTACCTAAGAGACTAGAATAGGTGGCAGTTCACTCCCGTAACTATTGGTGTGTGTCCATATCACTCTAGAACACCACTATGGTGACTTGGTTCACCTCAAGTCGAACTCATTGAGTTATACAGAGTATATCATGTGTAAATTATTCATTATTCATAATGGTTAATGAGAATTCTTTCTATTCTTTCTCTCCTTCTTCTTTTTCCAATTCTCTCTGCAAATGTGTGTATCATTATTTAGCTGGATATATTCTATGCAAGTCAACACATTTACAGTTTTCTCTAGTTCCTTTCTTAAGAAAACAATCTCGGATTCTAGATTTTCGCAATTTTCTTCCTTTTCCTTTAGTTGGGTTATCACCACTTCTTCTATCCCTATTTCCTATTATAATTGAATCTTTAGGTTCATGTTAGTCTTTTCTATCTCTTCAATTATTTATGACATTTTGGATTTTGAATCACAATCGTCTTCTTCATATTTATACAACTGCTCCTTTTGTTTCAAATTATTTTTCCTAAGATTCTTTATTTTCCTTAAGGTACACATGATTTCTTCTTCAAGATCCACTTCCCCATATGTTTCGTTACTTTATTCTTCTTCTGAGTCCATCGTTTCTATCATTTTTTCTTCATTAATATTTGCTTTGATTTCTATACATATATTTTCTTCTCTATAACTATCGAAACTTCCTTCATTGGTTTCTTCAGACGAGTCACTAGCCTCTTTTGAGTAGAGATTCTTCTTCTTTTTATAATAGTTCTTCTTCTTTTCATGCTTGTCTTGTTTGTGGTTATTTTTGTCTTGATGATGTTTGCTCCTATTTTTTTACGTTATAGTCTTCTTCATCATAAGTGTTTTCATCCTTTTCATATGTACACTTAGCAACAAAATGTCCTACTTTTCCATAATTAAAGAATTTAAATGGAATCCAACCTTCATATTTTCCATATCTCGTTTTGAGTTTTCTCACAAAATGTGCTTCCTCTACGTTTGATTCACAGCTGGAACAATCACTTGATTTTTGTTCTTTGTTATTAGTATTCTTTGAGTCTTTGAAATAAACTTCTTTCTTTAATGGCTATTCGTTTCCAGTCCTCATTTCATATGCAATGAAAATCCCATGAAATTCATCCATTGCCAATTTATTAAGATCCTTCATTTCTTTAATAGCAGGAACTTTGGCATCAAATCTTAAGGGGAGTGGCATTAACACCTTTTGTACAATCATTGGTTTTTCAACCATTTCACCAAGTCCTATGACGATGTTGACAATTTCATCCACATGAAGGAGATAGGATGCAACATTTTCTTCATATTTCATTTTCAAACTCTCGAACTGTCTTCTATGAGTTTGGATCTTTTCCTTCTTAACCTTGTCATTGCCTTCATAGATATTTTGAAGCTTGCCCCAAATTTCTTGTGTTGATTTACAATGCATCACCTTGACAAACTCGAATTCTGATAGACCGCACAAGATGTCATTCATGGGTTTTACATTTGTTTCACTAGGCTTCTTCCTAGCTTCATCTATTGGTGTAGTTTTGGGGGATGTATGACCAGTCACAACTGATTTCCAAATATCAAAACCAATACTCATTAAATAGGTTCACATCCTTATGCTCCAGAAAGCATATTTTGTTTTTTCAAACAACAGATCCATGTTTGTGGAGAAACCTCCCTAGTCATCCATGTGTCCTCCTGATATCTACCTTCCAATGGTTAGACTGTTTCCAAAGAAACTTACTCTAATACCAATTGTTGAGCACACACTTACATTGAGAAGGGGGGTGAATCAGTATAAGAAATTTTTTTACCTTTTCAAACATTCATCATCCAAAGGAAATAATCACATTTGAGATCTATTAACTATAGAACATGGAACAAAATATTTATGTGGAAACCCTTTCAGGAGAAAACCACAAAACTTATCTAATTCTTTGTAGGCACCAATATATTGTTACAAAAATTTGTAAACACCAACCTATTTTTACAAATATGTGTAGGAACCAACCTATTTTTACAAATATTTGTAGGAACCAACCTATTGGAGACACCAATCCCCATTGGTACAAACCCTGGTAGGCACCAACCTACTCTTATAGATATTCATAGACACCAATCTATTGGAGACACCAATCCCCACCGCTAAGCACCAACTTAGCAAGAGACACCAATCTCTTTGTTTGAGCGGCACCAACATTCAAGTTACAATTTCTTCTATACTAAATATAACTTCTTCAAAGTATGATGACATTCACATTATCTTCACTGACTCTACTTGCTACTTCTTCCTTCACCAGGTCCGATCAAAAATTGAATTTCCAAATGAAATCTTTCCCAAAGCTTGTTGTTTTTTGCCTCTTCCCAAGAACGAACTTGTAAAACATGCCACATATCCAATTTTTTAAATCTGATTCTAAAATTTTTACCTAAGCTACTTTGGTATGTCTCCTCAGCTCCCTAGAAATTTCACAATCTGAAAAGTCCCAGAAAATATGGTATAGAGAAAATGCCAAGCTGACATGTTTGGAATTGATTTCAAGACCATTCAGAAACCCTAAATTCCATAGGGTATATATCAAAAGGTATAGTGAACCAAAGTATTAAATTTTTACCCATCGTACTACTATCTGTCTCCTCAGATCCCTGAAAATTTCATATTCTGAGAATTCCCAAAAAATTCATTGTAGCGAAAATGCCAAACTGAGTTGTTTGAAAATGATTTCAAGACTATTCAAAAACCCTAAATTACACATGTCATATCTTATAAATTCTAGCAAACAACATCTAAAATTTTAATCACATGTCCCAAATATCTCACCTCCATCTCCTAAACCTTTCAAATTCTAAAACATCCCAAGAAATAAGTTATAGTGAAAATGCCAAACTGACCTATTTGAAACTAATTTCAGTAGCATTCAGGAACTCTAACTTCCACAAGAAGTATCTCAAAACATACAGAGAACCAACATCTAAAATTTTAATCACATGTACCCATAGATGTCACCTATGTCTCCTCAAAATTTCATGGTCTGAAACGTCCTAGAAAATAAGTTATAGCGAAAATACCAAACTTACCTGTTTGAAACGGATTTTAGGAGCATTCAAGAACCCTAAATTCCACAGGGCATATTATTGTGTATGTGTTATATTATTTGCATGAATAGAATATTATGCCTCAAGAAACATATCGCATTTTTCCTCGTTTTTCGTGTCACTTCAATTTTCATGTCCATTGTTGGGCTATTTTTTGGCACATGGTTTTTGTCAATGGTTTTCTATTTTCGGTTAAGGAATTAGGGTTTTTGACTAATCCAGGTCATTGGATTATATTTTTGGATGCCACTGGCTCCTATATGTATATTGTATTGTAAACAATGTATCACTATGAATGAATATAGAATATGATGGTTTTCCCGGTTTGGGTTTCTAGGGGGGGAATCTATGTGTAATGTGTGTATTTTCCATTGTATATTTTCTATTCTTTTATTGAAAATCTATTTGCAGTAAAATATTGTACAAGGTTAAAATCTACAATACTTAGTTTAATATTCTCTCTTTTCTTGTATCTAATCCCATTCCCCATTTTCCTTCTCCATACACCCTAACCCAATCCATTTATCCTCTCATTACACTCACTCCCCTTTCCCCTCTCACTACACTTGCTCCATGCACCCATACTCGATATCCTACATCTGATCTCAATACATTCCCTATTCTCCCTCCCCTCTTGTTCCATCTCCCATAAAATCTTTCCTCCCTTCCTCATTTCAACCCTCTCCTATCCCGCAGTGCCACGACACTTCTACCACTCCATACCCCTTACTCCCACTGCAACACTCCACCAACCCGCCATACCTCCCATCTCCTCTCATCCATATCCATACTCTCCAAACTGAACTCTTTTCCTAAGTTTTATTCCACCTATTACATTGAAAAACATGTCACCTTATCCACCCTATCCAATTGAGACATGTGGAAAAAAATCGTATCAAGACATGTGGAAACCAAGAATATTGAGACATGTGACATCATATCTGATAGGGTGATGATATGGGTGTTGAATGGGCGATGACATGGACGTTGACTGGTCTATCAAAATTTTATCAAGTCATCAATTTTCCTAAGGAACGACCTCCATAAGTTCCTTTTATTTTACATAAGTTATATGGAGGTCATTACCATATAAATACTACATTCCCAACTACCACAATGCATGTGGGATTTAAGAGGCATATTTTAACCAAGGGCCAAGATTGATCCACAAATTTGATGGACGACTGCTGAGTAGGTGATCTTTTGAAGTTCATAACCCAAGATCTGGGTGTCCATTTTGGGAAAACTATAGCTCGTTGGAAATGTAATTCGATGAGGAATACAATGGAATATGTTTCAAGGGCTGAATTTAGACATAATTCTCCTAGAAATTAAAATAAAATTCAGATCTGTTTTCATGATTTGTTGGTAAATTTATTTGGAACCTCGACTTCCTGAGGCTATAACTTGAGATCCAAACCTCCAAAATTCGCTCAACAGGACTTGTTGGAAATATAGGATGATGAATATTAATTCTAGAGTGGTTTACATGGATGAGAGATTAAATATCATTCTCAACAAATTAAAGCATGGTCCACTTTGTTTTAAAAGGTGGTCAACTTGAAAATTTGGAAATAAAAGTTTATTAAACAAATTTTATTAAAGATGAAATGGATCCTACTTGGAGGAATGGATTTCAATGAACCAAGTTCATTAATAATCATTTAATGAAGAATTAATTCCAAAAATAGGAAGCATGTGTGGAAAATTCTAGAAAGACAAAAGCTTAACTACTTCAAGAATCATTGGGAGAGGATTTTAAAAGAGAGAAAGAACCATCAAGGAAAGTGTTAGAAGGTGGGATTTTTAAAAGCTCGGATCATCTTCTACACTGATTTTCTCAAGGCTTTGTGCTTTATTCCTGAACTGAGTATAAGGTTGAGATTTTTGAGTGTCTTTCTTCATTTCTCCAAGCCTCTTTCTCTAAAAGATCATGGAATATTTTACATCCATATATGTGACTGATAAATGTAATCCATGGTTGTCTAAATAATTCATGAATGTTTAGTCCTTGCATTTGGAAAGATTCATTTTTAAGCATTAGTCAATTGGTTTGTTGAGGTGCTTTGTATTGTTGAATATCTTTTATGAAACTCCACAGAGAACTACTTTGAGGTGTAACTTTAATGATTTCTCAAACTATGAGTTTATGAGCACGAGATTTTTGAAGTGCACCTATCATAGTCTGTTATTTTTTTAATGCAATACTCCTTTAAAGTTCTATGAAATGATCAACATCATTTAACTCTTTTTCTTGTGAGAAAATATGGATGCATATTATACTTGCATGTGTCTCAGAGGGATGTTTAATTGAAGTTGAGCACATAATTATTTTGATATTGAATCCTTCCTTTATATTTTTATTTTCAAAGAGTTGCTTGGCCCATTTCCAAGCAAATGTTGCATTCAAGGAGAAATTTGGTTATCAAGAACCATTTTATTTACAAACTAAAGAAATAAAGACTTGGGGATTGTTGTTTAGCATTATCCTATTTGACAGTCCAATCCAAGAACATCAAGCCATATATTTCAGATAATAATAGAGGAGTACCACCTCTATAAAAACGCAAGGGGATATTTTATCCTCGCGAGGTTGTTGTTTATATCTTGACCAATCTGAACATCAACAGGGATTCAAAGACTACCTTAAGACATATGGTCATGACTGCCACTCTAGATGGCATTCTCTTAGCATCAATAATAGAGAGAGAAAAACAAGAATCAAACAAATTCTTCTGTGTAAATGTTTACCAAATAGTAAGGGAGAATAACTCCTTAACAGATGGTTGTGCCAATCAAGCCACTTCTTTAAAGTGAGGGACATTAATATCAATGGAAAGGTATACAACCAAACTATCCCTTGACATTATAATGGAGAACAAGGAACACAGAAAGAAACTAAGGAGGCACATGACATATCATAAGGTAGACTTGTGTATGTAAAAGCGCATTAAGAGAATTGATCCTTCACATCTTCTCACATGCCTAGACATTCACCTCTGCACATATTTGAACTTATGCAAGGTAACTCTCCATGGTGTTGTGGATTTTGGCTTTGTGGTTTGGATTTCATGTGTGGAAACTCTAGTCTACATGTCCAGGCATTACATTGGTGAGTTATGGAATTTTGGTTTGGCTTGCATGTGTTGTGTTAATATTCTTCTCGAATAACGGTAAGTTGCCACCTTTGTTTCCTTTATGTCCTGAAGGGATTGTAGTGATTATGTTTTTCTCAAGTTTTAGTTTAGGGGATATTTTTCTTGCTTCAGTTTGTCCTCCAGGGAAACATGTTCTCTCTATATATGAATTTTATTTATCTTCAAGAAGACCCATACTTTTAGGTATGTGCTCTTTCGATTTTGATTCATGTCAAGATCGATTAGGGGCCCTTTGGGAGTGGAAGGAATTTCATCCATTCCTTCTCAACTCTAGGAGGTTTGATTTCATTTGGTTTAATTTTCCTCCAGGCTTAGGAAGTATATCCTTGACTCCTTGTCTCCATTGTTGACCCTCCTATTTACTTTGCATAGACATACTATGTTTGTTGTTTGCTTGGATTGCTCTGAGTTAACCCAGAATCTATTGTGGGTGTTGAGGGACTTGAAGGTGAAGAAAATGTAAGGAACTGTAGGGACAACATTGATGTTTCAAAATAGAATTGGATCTTGGACTAATATAGTTCTCCTATGGATTATAAGGAGTTGTAGGATATTATGAATACTTGAAGAAGTCATGAGGAAGCTATTGAGGGAAATAGAATATCAATATTCAAAACCTCAACAAAAATGCATGTGCTTGAACATCAGGTCACTACCCAAATTGCAATTATTATGGGCACTTTGGTTCAACAGAAGTGTCAAATACTGGTATGGAGGGATTGCAACATGCTTAGAAGCGTGGTTAGAAATATGAGTAAAGGTGAGTATTCTGGAGCATCTGATCAAGTGCAATCAATCAATTCAAACTATGGGGGACTGAGGGAAGAATAAATAGTGCACCAACTTCCAAATGAATAAATTGTCAAGTAGGAATTGGATTCAACAAAAGAAGCACTAGAAGAAACACCCAACCCTCACGCCTTTTGTTAACTTAAATGTTTTACAAAGTAATTAGTATTTTAGGCTTATTTTGTAGAATGCACACTACTAATAAAGTCTTGGATGTTTTTCTTATTGGACTAGATGGGTATAGCTATATGTTGGAAGATAGCTTTCTTTTTTAATTTTGGTTAAAAAAATTTGAGTCAAAATTTTGATGTAATCTCATTGTGAACTCTATTATAGTTTTTATTTAATATAATATCTCCCAATTATGGTTTAAAAAAAATGACGTCCAAGAATTGATAGGGACGTTGACAAGTAAGAGCATATTAAAATTGAAAGTGATTTGATGCCTTTCTTAGGAAAGTGTCAAATATCATAAAGAACTCTTTGGGCAAGTTGACCATTCACTAATGAGGTTAAATACTCAACATTTTCTCCAAATACCACATGTAACAAGATGGTTGTATTGTCATAAAAACATCTTCATACAATACACATATACAAAAGGAAACAACAAGAAAGGTTTGATAAAAAATGTTGTTAAGAAATATAACTCCTATGGTTAATCAAATACCAAAAATCCAAATCAAGATTGTATGATTGTATAGTAAATGAAACTAGATGATAAAATGTCCTCAATCAATATCCCAAAAGGCATCATCACCAATCATAAACCCAACCAAAATTAGTTCAAATAGTCGATATGGATCCATTTTTTTGTCAACAATGGTTCTTAACTATCAATTTCATACAGAGAACTATAACATTCAGAATGTCAACTCTAAGTGAAAAGCAATAACTTGTTCAATCACCATGATTAGAATATCAATATGGCCTAGATGTAAATGGTGAAGTATCTAGTTCTAGTTGATTAGAAGCTAAAACATTTGGTTCATGTAAATCCACAAATGAAGAAAAAGATGGTACAGGTTTTGATTTATGCAAAGCAAGAATAGTAAAATCAACCAGATGACTTCAATTTCACCATCATATTGTCAAAATATTCAAGACTTGGTCTTACTAGTCTTATCTTAGGGTCAATGTGAGTAAGAATACCCTATGCATACTTACCAAGTCAATCTCTTATATCATCCATTTAACAAAGTACCTTGGAACCCAAACTTTGCAAAGTTTGGAGAAGACTATCATCCATCTGACAAAGTACCTTGGAACCCAGACTTTGCAAAGTTTGGAGAAGACAGATCTTGAGTAGGAAACAATGTAAGAGAAGAGGTTGCATTAAAATATGTTTGAGCATCATTTTGCAATTTTGCAAAGTGTCAAGTGCCTCTTCCTTCTCCCCTTTAGTATTCTAAATTTACTTTATATACGATTTTGTTTTAAGCCACACAAATTTGGACGGATTTATTGTTGTCGGAGCAAAGTATCATGAGCATTACTTAAGTATTAATACTTATCAAAGAGTTTGGTATTAAATTTCTATAATAAAAGATAATGGTCCTAAAGTTTTATTTTTTAATCGAATAATGATTAATTTATATTATTGAGTTAAAAATAGAGTATCAAATTTCTATAATAAAAGATAATGCTTCTAAAGTTTTAATTTTTAATCGAATAATGATTAATTTATATTATTTAGTCAAAAGGAAAGAGCTTTACTCATTCCATAGGAGTTACAAAATTTAATTCACTTCGGCATACACTAAGTGAAATTAGGAATTCAATATCCTTATATTCATATTATTACCAACCATATTTCCAAGTTCTTAGCGAAAAGAATATAAAAACCTTATTTAAAAGTCCAAGATTTTCAAACAACTATTCAAAGGCATTAAAGATAAGACAAACACCCGCCATTGTTATGGTGTTTACGAAATTTCTTATTCTTAAGGAAAATCTCACATTGATCAAATTAATCGCTCTATCCAAACCCACCTAAAAGAACATATAATCGATGCTCATCACCTTTGCTTTAACAAATCTTCACAAAACATTCTAATAACACTAAGACAAATCTTCACAAAACATTCTAATAACACTAAGCATCTTATTTATTTTGATCACTTCAAAGTCTTAACATTAGCTCGTTCAACATGAATCATTAGAAAATCCCTAATAATTGAAAAAACATCTTAATAACTCTAATCATGAAGATGAGTATAATCTTAGCCACCATTGACAACCCATTATCTAATAGTTTCGTCCTTAATATTATTTATTACTTTTAAGCATTTTCTCTTCTCTAGTTCTCATATATTTATGTATTCTACTTATCTCTTTTATTTATGACCTAACTCCCTTTTTTTCGCCATTCCTTCCTTCATTACTCTCTCTACTTCAATGATTTCCATTTTATTTCCCTTTACCTATTATCCTAAATACTATATTAATCTTTTAAAACTAAATAGAATCCTTCATTTTTATTTTATGTCCAATATAAAATACAAATATAACTATTACCACCTTCTAATCTTTCTTCTCAATCATATTTAATTTCAATTTTCTAATTTTTAATAATTCTCACTTTTCCTTATATATCTAATACAATGAATATTAACAATTAAAATTAAAATTATTATCCATTGTTTCCTTATTAATATTAAAATCTTCTTTTTTTTATTTTTTTAAACTTTACCAATTTTGTAACTATCAACTATTTATATATATATATATATATATATATATATATATAT
>ML781068.1:495769-513207 GCA_009831015.1 Picea engelmannii
TTGGGTGGTTGGAAAGAATCCCCAACAAAATTCAATTCTCACAAATAACATATCAAGTTCAATAAAATTTGATCAAAACTAACCATATTAAAAATAGAAAAAAAATATTTTATATATATATAATTAGTTTTTAATTAATATTAAATCAAATTTATCTTATTTTAGCAATATTATAATATTATTATGACTATTTTATTTAGAATGAGTAATTCCATCTAACACTTATTTAATGTTATTGATGGTTACTTTTCTTTATTATTTTAAGATTATGACTTATCCTGTGATAACTAGTGGACTATCTACTAGAAACAATGGGAATGTTTTTAAACAACGTAATCTAAACATGCTATGATATAACCATTTTTTGGTTACATTTTTCCAATTGTTTTTGCCCAAATTATAATCAAAAGTTTTATATATATATATATATATATATATATATATATATATATATATATATATATCAGTTGTTGAGATTGCATAATTTGGGTGCAATAAGAGTTTTTTAGGGCTTTGAATGCATTTATGCATTCAAAAATGCAATATCAACAATGAAAAATTGCAATTTGACCAAAAATTGTATAGCTAGATTCTGGTGATGATTGCTGGAAAAAAATTTAGACTTCTTTCAAAAATTATATAACATTTAGACTTCTTTTAAAACTTTAACATAGTTTTTTTTTTTTTGTTTGCTAGTTTGTCCATAACCTACGAGACTAGCCTGTGGCTAAGAAACCGTGACTTAGGGGCATCTAAGCCGTCAAAATCACCCGGGGATCGCACCCAACCTGAGCCACACCAACCCTTAATATGGCTATATTTTTTGTCCCCGCAGGTTTTGAACCAATGAATTAACATCACAAAGTGCCTTAACAACACACTCCATCACCGACTATCCTACACCTCGGGGACAACTTTAACATAGTTAACATCCATAAAATCTTCCATAATTGTGTGATTTACATTTTAAACAAAACATTAACACCCCTATTAGGAACTAGCTACAATATTCCATGCGAATAGGTGGACCTAAGGTCAGGGATAAGGTGTAGCAAGGGTACCTGTAATTTTATTAGGAAGTTGACGAAGGTGGAGAGATGGTCTAAATTATTTTTGGAACGAAATGAAAGAAGAAATATTACAATGAATTACACATAAATTTTGCTAGAAATAAAGAAATACAACAATACATGATTTCTATTAATGAAAGAAATGTATAGAGACTGTAAAAATACAGAGTGCAAGACTTGCTAGAATGGTGACAGCTTTATCTCTGAGAAGAGATGTGACGGTTACACTCATTCACAAGAAGATGATCGCAATGAGTCTCTAAAGTTCTTTTTATAATAAACATGAATGCCAAAACCCTAGACATCCAAAAACCTAACCCTAGAAGATGAAGCGTCAAAAGTCAAGTGGGCCTCGTTGGGTAAGTTAGTACATCAACTTCCTGGGGTCGTAACTTTTGCATACGATCTTCGTTTTAGGCATGTGATAGCCCATTGGAAAGGTATTTTCGAGAGCTACGCATTATGTTGTCAAATGTCAACTATGTTTAGAATTTGACTATGGCAAGCCAAGAAAACACTATTTAGGGCCCCAAAATGGACCTGGAAGTACATAAAGATGTACTAACATAAAAACTTCCAAAATAAGCTTGTTGGAATAGGTGGGAAGCCACCAATATCCACCTGGATGTTGTGTAGGGATTCAGGACAGCCCCAAAATGCATAACCAACAATTAGGAAGAAATGTCCCCATTACAAAGAAATGCGTTGAACTGAAAACTATCAATATGAGCCAGTTGAAATTTGGAACAGGTGGGTGGCCACCAATATCCACCTGGATCAATCCTCCCCCCTTAGGAAGCAATGGTCTCCATTGTGTTGAGTGCTCGGGGAAGAGGGGAAATTATTTTCTGAATATGAATCTTGGTGAGTTGTGTCCCTTTTTGGAGAAGATGCATTGCTTGGCATATGGAAAGTTGCCACAAACCTGTTGCTGGCGGGGTTGAATATGTTCCACCAACCTGTTGTCTCTGGGCTTGGCGGGGCATTGTGTAGGAACCATCGTAGGTGAAGAAACATTATCTTTTTTCTCTTTTGCAATCAACTTCTGTTGGATAGAAGGTGTTGAGGCTGCAGCGGTTGTAGTGGTCTTCTATGCATCCTTTGAATAGATTGTGAGGAGGATGAATTTTGCAGTATGAGATATTATCTTACGACACTATTTTGGTGGAACAATAGTCGGAACTACCTCTGGTATCCTGTAGAGCTGACCCCCGAGAGTAATAATGACACTATGGAGTTAAGACTCATAAACAACATGACGTTTCAACATAAATGGTTGGCCCAAAACAACATCACAGACATCAAAAGGGGAAACATCACACACTACCTCATCCTTAAAGGGTTGGATGCCATAGGACATGCGACACTGTTGGTTGACACAGAGATCTCGTCCCTAGTGAAGCCACCTGATGTTGTATGGTTGTCGGTGTGGTGTTGTCGACAACCCCAATTGTTTGACGACCTTAGCTAAGATGAGGTTCTTCTAGCTATCGCTATCAACAATGAAATGCAATGGGGTCCCCTTCACCCACATCTGTGAATAGAAGAGACACTCCCCCTCTTCAGGATTTACTGGTTCTTCTGGTTGAATTATTGTGGTCGCTACAATAACAGTGGGGTTTGCGTCGATGATATGTTTGTTTTCAATATTTTCTGGATCAGATTCTGAATCAGGGTTCAGCTCCTTGTCTTTGACCTCGTCCACCAATGACTGTTTGGAGCAACATTCATTGGTGTTGTGCCAGGGGATTTTGTGGAAGTCACACCACTTCCCAGTGTCATTCTTCATCTTTCCTTTACCCTTCTTTTCCTATGTCTTGGACTGGTTTTCATGAGGTTGTTAGTTAGGGTCGTCTTTACCATGCTTTGGTTGTTGCGGATTTGCATTCTTGAACTCCCATTTGTTCTAGTGCCTAAATTTCTGCTCAATTTTGACAACATATCGATAGACAACTCCCAATGATGAGATGTTTAGGAAATCCATTTTGGTTTGGATGTACCTATGCAAAGCCCCATGGTATTTCAGAACTAGATGTCACTCAGAGTCTTTGATACCCATCTTGGTGCGCAAGGTATGGAAAGTATTTTTGAACTCCGACACTATTTGGCTCTTCTCTTGCTATAGTGCGTCCATCTCATGTACTGGTCTTCATATTTATCAACAGGGCAGTATTGTTCCTTGACCACATCCACAAAAAAATCCCAAGTGGGCTTGACCCCATATATTCTAGATTCCTTTGTGGAATTTTTCTCCTAGTAATTTTCCCACCAATGTTTGACATGGGGGAGAGCCTTGAGGAGTGCGAAGGTGATCTTTTCCCTATCGGAAAAATTGTGAACAGAGAAATAACCTTCTAGTAGATTTAACCATTTTTCTAAAGCATCTGCATCTATCTGTCCTTCAAATATGAGAATATCAAAATTAACTTGTACCTTGAAGGGAGAGGTTCCTCCAAAGTGGTCGCTTGATGAAGATGCATCTGTTGCTATCGACGGGCATTGAAGGATGTGGGAAAAATTCTCCATCATTTTGTCCCTCTATCGTGCGAGAGCTTGCTCAAGTAACATGTTAATAGAATCTTATGCTCCGTCGTTTTTCTTTTCTTCCACCATAGACAGTTTCTTGGGCGTGCGAGAGCGATTTCCTCAAGAGAGACAAGCTAGAGACCCAACTTGTTATACTCAGTCCTCGTCAGGGACATGTGCTGAAAAACAATCAAGAGCAGTCTGCTCTGATACCACTGATCCGAATTATTTTTGAAATGAAATGAAAGCAGAGATATTACAATGAAATACACATAAATATTGACAGAAACATATAAATACAATAATGCATGATTTCTATTAATGAAAGAAATGTACAGAGACTGTAAAAATACAGAGTGCAAGACTCTCTAGAATGGTGACAGCGTTATCTCCGAGAAGAGATGTGACGGCTACGCTCATTCACAAGAAGATGATTACAATGACGCTTTGAAGGCTTTTTTATAATAAACATGAATGCCAAAACCCTAAACATCCAAAAACCTAACCTTAGGAGATGAAGCACCAAAATTGATGTGGGCCCCATTGGGTAAGTTAGTACATCAACTTCCCGGGTTCATAAATTTTGCATATGATCTATGTTTTAGGCATGTGATAGCCCGTTGGAAAGTTTTTTTTGAGAACTATGCATTATGCCATAAAACTTTGACTTTGTCTACAATTTGACTGTGGCAGGCCAAGAAAACATTGTTTAGGGCCCCAAAACAGTCTTGGAAGTACAAAAAGATGTACTGACATGAAAACTTCTAAAATAAGCCAGTTGGAATAGGTGGGCAGCCACCAATATCCACTTGGATGCTGTGTAGGGATTCATGACAAGCCCAAAAGTGTAGAACCCACAATTACAAAGAAATGACCCCATTACAGAGAAACATGTTGAACTGAAAAATGTCAAGATGAGCCAGTTGGAATTTGGAATAGGTGGGTGGCCACCAATATCCACATGGATCAAGAGATGGCCCATGAGTGCTTCTAACTCAATGATGGCTATCTCTAGATCCTCCACTTTAGCTTTCTGAGTCATAATTGAGAATTGCACTTAAATTTCCCACTCCTTTAAGTGTCGTAGATATCCATGCATTACCTAGAGTTATGCTAAGGGCATGTGTTGGAGGTCCATTGTGCAAGCACAAGAGGTTCTATCCCCATTACCATCTACATAAATTGAAACGCCAATGCAAAAGTCACTTTCACTTTGCATTCACTAGAGAGAAAGGATCTTCAGAGATGCCTTCTTTCATGTTCTACCCTATGCAAATGCAGAGTAAAACATACAGATGTAGAGCACAATAAGAACCCCCTTTGGGTGTCAGAGAAGTCACTATCATGAGGGGCGAAAGACTAGTGTCAAGGCCTGAGAGCCCCTCCATTAGGTGACCATGAGAATGGTGGATTAACCTTCCTCTACTTGCCTCAAGTTTTCCTGCAACTGTGATGATTAATGAACCTAGGGCCAATTGTTATCTTCATGGTGATTCATTCTTACACAAGTATTAAAAAAAATAATAAGTAATGGTTATGCATAGTTGGATTGATAGACAAGAATCCCGACGGTAATTCATATCAAAGAATTTGATTCAGAGAGAAAAATGTAAAAGATTTGGAGAGACCTCATGGATCACCATGGATCTAAGATTCATTGTGTTGACTTATATAATGCTTGTTGTTGAGTTTAAGTCAGATATAGATTGTGGATTCATCAAAGTTTCCATAAAAACATATCATAGGCTTAGTGGAAAAATGCAATTTGTTTGGTAAGTATATTGTTGAAAAAGGGTTTTTTAAAGCTAATTTTTTAATTGTAGACTTTTTGTTTGAATTCAATGTTTAGATAATCAATTTTTTTGACTTAATCTCATGTAAAAGGTATTTTCCCATAAGGATGTGTGGGTGTGAAGCCATGTTCAACATTTTCTATATATAGATGTTGATTTTCCAAAGGAAATAAAGATAATAGAAAACTAAGGTGCATTATATATATATATATATAGAGAGAGAGAGAGAGAGAGAGAGAGAGAGAGAGAGAGAGAGAGAGAGAGAGAGAGAGATTCATCTTTAAGTCATTATTTATGTATTTTTAGATGTTTTTAAGAATCAAAGGGATTTCTTCTTCTTAGAACTAATCAAAGCAATATTGATTTTTTTTGTAATTAGTCAAGGTAAGCAAACTCAATTGCAGTGTGTTCTTTTACTTGATATTTTCTAGGAACACACTTCATTATTAGTTTTCCAAGTTGTCCACACCATGGAGATGCATCAAATTATTTTGACCTCACTCCATCTCAGGCCTCTCATGTTGGACATTCACCCAAAAATCATCTTTACACCATCACTCTCAAGGATTCCCACCTTAAATGAATCTCTTTATTTTTGTATATTTAGAGTTTTTTTACAATATTATATTTAGTCAACAATTTTCCAGGAAGTTCATGGAAACTTCCTACTCAAGTAAGGAGGACTCTCTACCCCATGCAATTTTTTGTCTCATAATCTTGCTTTAAACAAGGATTCACTCAACTCTTTGGTTCCACGTGCTTCATTCATGAAGAGGAACACACTCAATCCATTCAAATGCAATGTTATTTATGTTCATTCTCCAACATACACAATGTCAATCCATTCAAATGCAATGTTATTTATGTTCCTTCTCCAACATACACAATGTATTTTGCATTAGTGCATCCCTTTCCCAATCTTCAACATACTTTTCTTGGTTTTGATCTTAAGCAAGGAAGACATCCAACGACTTTCTTCCACAATCCTCTTACACAAGGTCATGATAGTTATTGAAGACTCAAGCCAAATACAAATAGATTCATGATCGATAATAAGTCCCTCCAAACTTTCAGATCGATGATAAAGTTTAGGCCTATTTAAATAAACACATATTTAAATCTCTACAACATCATAAGTTCAAGCCTATTCGGTATATGCCTTATACAATTTTATAGTAGCTTGGAGAAAATAGTTTTCAATTGGACATTCATTCTCAACATTGTATACATGATGTTGTGAATGTAAGTTGATTTAAGATTTACAAGCCACCACATTTCGGGGAAGAGGAAACTATCTCTCATCATAAAGACTAGTACTAGTAAGAATTACTTTGAAGTACCACTTGGTAAAAAAATTTCCTTGCCAACTCAAGTTAAGTGGATGTCCCAATGAGCATTTGAGCAACACTTTCTACATCTATAACAGAAATCGTGGACAAATTCCTATAAGAAAGTAGGAAATGTTGAGACATAGTTATGTAAGATATTATATTTTTATTGCATTTCTTATGTATTGTACATCTTTTGTGTATTTTCTCTTAAAAACAATTTATACATATTATATATGATGATAATGGTTAACTTCCATTGAGACCAAAATTAATATATATATATATATATATATATATATATATATATATATATATATATATATATATATATATATATATATACACTCTCCATATCCAAAAATTACGGAACTAATCCAGTAACGAAGTGACATGCTCATTATCCACCTTGCACATATTCTCTATGTACTTTCTCTAGAAACTTTTTTCTTTTGGAAGTTTCATATTTCTGTGGATAGCAAAAATGAATATCAATGAAATCACGTTCGAAATCAACTATACCGGCGGTAAATGGAATTGCCATCCTTTTTATTTGATAAGCTAAGTAAAATAACGGAGAGACAGACTAGAAGCTGTATAGGTGCACCAGTGGTCTAGTGGTAGAATAGTACCCTGCCACGGTACAGACCCGGGTTCGATTCCCGGCTGGTGCAATAAGGGCAATCAGCAAACGCTTTCTGCTTCGTTTTTGAGTTTGGTTGGTTGAAAACCTAGCGCCAACCAGTATTTATAATCACTATTAAAAAAAACTCAACAACCTTGAATCCTTCCATCATCTCTCCTAAATTTTGAAAATCATTTGACCTTTTGAAAAAACCATTTCTTTTTTGGGTTATATTTTCTGGAGATATTTTCCTGAAATGGATGAGATATTGTTGGATTTGCAAAATTAAGTACCTTTTAGTTGATAACTTACAAACAACGATTGTTAAAGTATTGCAACCAACTCAAAATAATTGAGTCACTATTCATTTATTGGCATCTTGTGATTACAATGAGAGTAGTGAAGTGTTATATAAATTAGTATGGGGAGATGTTGCCACCTAAGAAACCTAAATAAAATATGTGACAACAACAAAAATTAATATAAAATAAATAACTATCTAACTAACTAAGTATGTATATATGTGTATGACAACATTTAAAATAATAAACTAGCTTCATTTATCAAAGTGTAATTTTTTTTTATTAACATTTAATATGAAGGAATTAATACTTGACATGAAATGATAACAAAATTTACACTTTAAAAAATTTGATTTCATACTTATGGAATGAAATGATAAAAAAATTTACACCATAAAAAAATTGATTCCTTTAATACTTAATAGATCCGAACTTAAGATAAACTTACAGTGATAGTTTACAACTTTCCAACCTTTCAACAATTTTAGTTTTAGTTTTATTCTTTCTTTCACTAATCCATTTACACTGCCCAAATCCAAAAAAAATTCTACTTTCAGATTGGAATGTGATTGATCGAGACCATGCTGACTTGATTGGTACAACCCAACTGTCATGATGTGGAGTTGAAGAAATTTTCAACGTGATCTCCATTATGGGAATAAAGAGGTTTTTTTAATATAGAAGAGGGTTATTTTTTTTCTTATAAACAAGTATGTATCAATTTAGTGTTTGGTTAGATTGTTATTTTAAAATCAAAAGTAAAGAAAAAAAAATACATTAGAATTTTGTAAATAATTTATTATTATTATTAAGTTTCATTCCCAAGATTTATTGTGATTTTGATAACATGAAGACTGGTGAAGGTTAATATTTGGGTGAAAGGCCCCTATCGTTTTGGTAAAGGTATAAATTTTCTTTGCATTTGGTTTGCCCATTTCTAGTAGCGTTCTGATACTGATTGGTCATTGCTTGCAGATAATTTTGAATGATGGAGTTATGACCTCCCTTATCAGGCTCACCTTTCTTCAGTTCTAAATTGTGGTCTTGAGCCCTAGTCTTTCTACAGTCTTGGAAACATGTAGATGAGGGGAGTTGGATCAAACTAGCACCTCTTTTGAAGGTAAGATGTGAGGATGAATGATCTAAAATCTATGTTTAATAATGATTTTAATTTTAATATGAAGAGAATGAAGGTTTGACTTATTTTCTTTTCATTTTTAAAATTTTGTTTACATATGAACTTAGTATAAAATAAAATAAAAAATTAAAACACACTTCATCAAAACATCATATCATATTTGCTTGTTGGTTATAATATAACAACAACAAATTCAAGTTTCTATTTCTTCATGTTTCTCTTTAAGTTCTTCTGGTAGATATAGGTGGCTTATTTTATTTTATTTTGGTTATAGTATATCTTCATTTTAGTTTTAGTTTTGCATTATTTTGTGTTGTTTTATCATGTAAAAAAATCACAAAAAGACATAAAATATCAAAATATAAAGTTTCTTCATGGTTATTTCTTTTTTGTATTTATTTTTCTGTTCCAAATCAAAACATCAAAAATACATATAAACATCATCTCTTAATATCTATCATAAAAGTACTATTTTTGAGGAAATCAGAAGACTCAAGATGATCTAGGGGTTATAAATACTTGAGTAGGCTTGTCCCGTTTTTCTCTAACAATTCCTTGAGCACATTCTGCATGTTGGTTCCTAAAATACTATTTTGGGCATCAACATAATTAGTGACCATATTAGAGATGGAATTCCTAATTTTCTATTTTATTGGCTTTACATCCCGCTTCAGGCCATGACCAATTGTTGGTGGGCCATTATTATTTCAATTCTCAACCTGATTTTGATCATTGTCTCTTAGTTTTCCTAAACATCATGGATGTTTGATGGCCTACTATAACTACTTGCAATCTCCCAGGGACACTTGACTATAGCCCCAGAACATGGATGCTAGCCAAAGATATGTTGGCATTGTTGTTATAAGTGCAGTTGTCATTAATGGCAAACATTATTATTGGGAGAGCATTTGGCAACCATTACTATTGGCAGAGAAAACATTGTTATTGGCAGAGTATTTGGCAAACATTATTATTGGCAGAGCATTTGGCAACCATTACTATTGGCCGAGCAAACATTGTTATTGGCAGAGTATTTGGCAACCATTACTATTGGCCGAGCAAACATTGTTATTGGCAGAATATTTGGCAAACATTATTATTGGCAGAGCATTTTAAACAAAGCTTTTGTTAGCATTATGGAGTTCAGCGTTGTGGAGTTTGTAGGCATTGATGTTATGACAGGTGTAGACATATGCCAAACTGTTTTCACCATAAATGGCGCATACCACAAATGGCGCATCACCAAACTGCCTGCGCATACATATGCCAAACTGCTATCACCACGAATAGCACAGATACGTGTTGCTCTGAGAATGCAATGGAATTCAACTATGTCATACATGAAATCTCCTTTTTGCTTAGCGCGTAAGGTCTTTAAAAAACTCCAACAATTATAATTCAACGGTGAAGATGCTTTGATGAATCTGATCAAAGGGTAGTTGTGCATTGCGTGGATCATTCAATCCAAGGGCAGTTTGTATAGTTATAATCAGTTACAAAGATTATAACTAATACTTGAAGGGGATTCGAACTGTCTTTGTATATATAGCACGCTTGCCATGAAGGATTTGAGTGTGAAAAGGAAAGAGAAATAGAGGAGGAAATTCATTTTATCTTTGTAAATTAACATGAACATAAATAAAAATATACAGAGACAGTGAGAAGAAATGATGAAGACAGAGCAGGATTCATGCACAGGAGACTTCTCAAGCAACAAATTATGTTTACAGGTGCAATTGTTTTAATTTATGAATGAATAGATCTTAAATAACTTGAATAAGAAAAATATGCAGAGGATAGAGTTGTTTATTTATTCTCAGATGATATGTTATGAAGGCCCTATTTTGTGAGGGTTTGATCAAAGAATAGATTCAGATATGAATCTATAGACAGAGATGGAAAACATAGGGTTGAGTGACTGAAGGTATTCATGTCTAAAGGTTCTTTAAACAGAAGGTTCAGAGGTATGTATGAATGTTAAAGATTAGCTATAACAGTGATGGTATTGATTGCTTTGATCAAAGGTGTGTATGAAAGAATGATTTAAATGCTTAATCATTTGACAAAGAAGACAATAAGTTGGTTTGTAGATTCTTAGTGACAAAACAATATTATCAAGGTAGTAGGGAGGAGCAAGGGGAGACTGTAAAAGTCTCATGTACAAGTTGGTGCTTGTACATCTGGGAGTTGTAGCTTCCATTCAGTAGGTGTTGAAGAAACAGAGGTAACAGCCCCATCTGGGTTGTAGCTCAGATAAAATAAGAATGTAAAGAGAAGTTGGAGCTTGCCTTTCATTCATAAGAATAAGAGGTTTTCCCTTTTGGGTTTCCTCATGAAAATCTCTATGTCATTGTCTATTTATATGAGTGCATGTTAATTGATTTGAATGATTTGCAGCAAGACATATAGTAAAAGGCATAATCTGTGTTCATTAAGTAATTCATTTAAAGAAAAGAAAGAAAAATTATATAACTGATTCACCCCCCCCCCCNCTGAGTTAGGCTATCATGTTCAACAATTGGTATTAGAGCAAGGTTACTTCAAGATTCAGTTTAATCACTGGAAGTCTGATCTTTAATAATGGATAAGAAATCTGATTTTACTAAACATGGATTACCTTTGTTTGATGGACATAATTATGCTTTTTGGAGTATCGGGATGAAGTTGTTTTTGCAGTCTCAAGGAGTAGATGTTTGACAAGTTGTGTTGAATGAATATAAGGCTCCAACAACAGTTCCAACAGATGTTGCAGGGAAGAAACTCTATGAAAGTAATTCCAAAGCTATGTATGCAATACTTGGAGGATTGATAGGTTCAAAATTTGTTAAGGTAATGCATTGTGAATCAACAAAAGAACTATGGGACAAACTTAAGAAGGTATATGAAGGAGATACTAAGGTAAAGAATGCTAAATTACAATCATATAGAAGTCAATTTGAAAGTTTAAAGATGGAAAAATCTGAAGATATAACTACCTATTTCTTACGTATTGATGAAGTAGTCAATACTATGAGAGGTTTAGAAGAAATAGTTGAAAATGTTATTATTGTGCAAAAAGTGCTTAGATCTTTACCTGCAAGATTTGATCCCAAAATATCTGCTTTAGAAGAAAGAATTGATATTGCTACTTTACAAATGGATGAGTTGCAAGGAATACTAACAACATATGAGATGAGGACATCTAATGAGAATCCCAAGAAAGAAGGACAAGAAAAAGGTTGAAACAGAAACCAGTAATAATGAGGATTCAGAAGAAGACATGGAAGAAGCTAACTTTGTCAAAAATCTAAAAAGAGGTACTGACAAGTACAAAGGTAAACTTCCTCTCAAGTTCCTCTCAAGTGCTTTAATTGTGGTAGAATATGGGATTTTTCTTCTAAGTGTCCTTTTAATAAACATTCTGATGGAGAAGAAGAAAGTAACAACAAAACCAAAGAATATAAGAAATTGTATAAGAAGCCATTTCAAAGAAATTTTTATAAAAAGAAATATCTATTCATTAAAAACAATAGCGAGTCCTCAGATATAGATGAAAGTGATGAAAGTACAGATATAAGACTTTTTATGGCTATTGAAAATAAGAATGATGAACTTATTGAAGAAGAAGAAGGTGAAGTTGACCTAGAAGCCGAACTTGTAAGTGTTTTGTTTGAATTAAGGAAAGTAAGAAGAGAATGCAAACAATTTAAAAGAGAGATTGAGAGTTTAGAGCAAGAAATTCAGAAGTCAAACAATTTAATTGAAAGCACTGAGATCATGTTAGTTGACTTAAAACTCAAAATAGAAGAAGTTAGAGTGGCTGAAGAAGCTCTAAATAATGTACTTGCAGAGAAGGATAAGGAAAATGAAGGTTTAAAACTTGAAGTAGTTTTATTAAGAAAGAAAGTACAAGAAAATAATATGAATCATAGTTCTCAAGTATTGGATCAAATTATTTGTAGTCAAAGATCAACTTATGATAAGACTAGAATTGGGTATAAGTCTGAAGTTACTAACACAAGCTCTAGTTCGAGTTTTGAAAAAGCAGGTACAAAGCATACAAATGAGAAAAACACCTACAAGCAGAAGGGATCAGAAAAACAAGAAGATAATCAGACTTCAACAGTGCATAGAAAAAGTTATGGAAGACATCAAAACATGTTTGAAGGTTATTGTTTCTTTTGTTATAAGTATGGACACAAAGCAACTTTCTGTAATGTTTTTTCCAGAAATATAAGTGCACATAACAGTCATGGCATAACTAGATTTGAATATGAAAGAAGACATGATAAATCTATTTAGAACAATGTGAACAACTCACATAACAGATTTGATGCTTTGAAATTTGAAGTTGAATGCTATAGGTGTAATAACTTTGGACATATTTCAAGAAACTGTCCAATGAATTTTCAAAAATCTGTTATAAACCAATACACAAATCAGAAAACTAGTTATTGGAAAAGGAAGAATGATCATTTAGAAATTGAAGAGTGAAAACTTTCTTTACAAGCTGATCATAAAGTTAAGTGGTGTGTGGACAGTGGATGCTCAAAACATATGATAGGCAAAAAACAAATCTTTGATTCTTTAGATGAAAGAAAAGAAGGTTCAGTCACATTTGGTAATGATCAATCAACTCGAATAGTTGGAAGAGGCATTGTTTGTTTGAACAAATACATATTGGATGAAAATGTTTTACTGGTTGAAAATATGGAACATTGAGTGTAAGTCAAACATGTCATAAAGGGCATCTTATGATATTTTATTCTAAACAATGTCAAATCAGGGATGTTAAAACAAATTAGTTAGTTGGAATAGCTACAAGGACATCAAATAATATATACATTTTAGATGAAAAGGATGAAAATTGCTATATGTCATAAAGGGCATCTTATGATATTTTATTCTAAACAATGTCAAATTAGGGATGTTAAAACAAATTAGTTAGTTGGAATAGCTACAAGGACATCAAATAATATATACATTTTAGATGAAAAGGATGAAAATTGCTATCTTGGACATGAAGATGAAAGTTGGTTATGGCATAAAAACTTGGACATATTAACTTTGACAATTTGATTCAGTTAAATAAAAAGGAGGCAAGGAACTTACTTGTCATAAAGAATATTTCCAACTCTATTTGTAAACAATGTCAACATGGTAGACAAACTAGAGTCAAGTTTAAAACAAAGGAATATTCTACAACAAAACCTTTGGAAATAATACATGTTGATGTATGTGGACCTATGAGGACAACATGTCTAAATGGTGAAAGATAGTTTCTGTTATTTGGGGATGATTTTACTCGAATGACTTGGTTGTTTTTGTTGAAAAAGAAGTCTGAAACATTTAGTTGCTTTCAAGTTTTCAAAGAATTGACTGAAAATGAAATTGATATAAAGATTAAGTTCTTAAGGTCAGACAATGGAGGAGAGTTTGTGTCAAATGAATTTAACAATTACTGTGATGAAAATGGAATTAAAAGACATTTCTCTGTTACAGAAACACCTCAGCAAAATGGTGTTGTTGAAAGAAAAAATAGATTTGTTATGGAAATGGCAAGAACAATGTTAAATGAGTCCAAATTGAATGACATGTTTTGGCCTCAAGCGGTTCACACCACTGTACACATCTTGAATACAAGTTTGCTAAGAAATAATACTGATAAGACACCCTATCAATTATGGAAAGGAAGACCAACAAACATAAAACATTTTAGAATTTTTGGGAGTAAGTGTTACATTAAAAGAATTGATATAAATCTGGGAAAATTAGACTCTAGAACTGATGAAGGCATATTGGTTGGATATTCATGTTCAAGAAAGGCTTATAAATGCTATAATTTCAGATTAAGAAAGATTGTTGAATCTATAGATGTAAAGTTTGATGAGTCCTCATTTTTGAAGTCCAAATCTAAACAAAAGGATCAACAAATACATGAAATATATGACAAACATAATATGGATAAAGATGTAAGTGAAACAGAAGAAACTAAGACTAATGATAATGAACAATTAATTTCTACATCAATACAGGGCACAACTCCATTCAAAAGCATAACTCCATCTAAGACTCCAAGCAAAAGAATACAGAAAAATCATCCTGAAGAACAAATCATTGGTGACATAAATTCAGGTATTGGAACAAGAAGTAGAAGGCTAGAATCCACTTCAACCCATGAACATGTATCACTACTTTCTTTGATTGAACCTAAAAATATTGAAGAAGTAATTAAAGATGAATACTAGATGAAAGCAATGAAAGAAGAGATTAATCAGATTGAAAAGAATAAAACATGGGAATTGGTTCCTAGACCATTGAACAAGAATGTTATTGGGGCTAAATGGGTTTTCATAAATAAGATGGATGAAGCAGGAAAAGTAACAAGAAATAAAGCTAGATTGGTTTGTAAAGGGTATTCACAAGTAGAAGGAATTGATTATGGAGAAACTTTTGCTCCTATTGCGAGAATGGAATCTATTAGGTTGTTTTAGCCTATACTAGTTCTAAGAACATTAAAGTTTATCAAATGGATGTAAAATCTGCATTTTTGAATGGTGATCTAGAAGAAGAGGTATACATGGAACAACCAAACGGTTTTCAGGTACAAGAAGCGGAACAATATGTCTACAGGTTGAAAAAGGCTTTATATGGACTAAAAAAAGCACCAAGGTCTTGGTATTCTAGGCTTGATAACTACTTAAGACAACAAGGATACATGAAAGGTAACATTGACAATAATCTTTTTATCAAAGAAGAGAATGATAGCTTGGTCATTGTAGAAATTTATGTAGATGACATTATTTTTGGAAGTGATGATGAGAACCTTAGCAAACAGTTTGTTGAATGTATGCAAAATGAGTTTGAAATGTCTATGTTGTTGCACGAAATTGCAAGTAGTCAGCGCTCCCCGGTGTATCATGACAAGGGACTAATCGCCTCTCATGGATCCTTGAAATCTGGCGGTGGTGAGTTTACCAATCACCTGCGGCTTTTGGTGTAACGATAGGTCGTACTACCAACATATGTTTGGTAAAATGAATTTCTTCTTAGGCTTGCAAATTAATCAATTTGATAAGGGTATTTTCATTACTCAAACAAAGTATATTCATGAAATGTTTAAGAAGTTTCATATGCATGATTGTAAACCAGTTGGCACTCCCATGGTTATTGGCTTTAAATTAAGTAAATTTGATGACTTTGAATAAGTTGAACAAACAATGTACAGATCTATGATTGGAAGTCTTCTATATGCTACAACTACAAGGCTTGATATTATGCATGCAGTTTGTCAGGTTGGCATATTTCAGGCATCTTCTAAAGTTTCTCATCTACTTGCAGTAAAAAAAAAATCAGATATCTTAAGGGGACATCAGAGTTTGGTTTGTGGTATCCAATAGGTAATCAGCTTGACTTACATGCTTTCACTGATGTTGATTGGGTAGGGTGTGTTGATGATAGGAAGAGTACTAGTGGAGCAACATTTTTTCTTGGTGGATGTCTTGTGAGTTAGTCAAGCAAGAAGCAATCAACAATGTCTCTGTCTACTGCTGAAGCATAATATATAGCATCTGCAAATTGTGGTACACAGGATATATGGATGAAACAAATGCTGGAAGATATACACATTCATTATAATACTCGTATTCCTATTTATTGTGATAATACTAGTGCTATCAGTATTTCCAAAAACCCTGTTATGCATTCAAAAACAAAACACATTCCTATTAAGTTTCATTTTCTCAGAGATCAAGTTATGAACAAAGTTATTAAACTGGAATACATTGGAGCAAAGGATCAAATTGTCGATATATTTACTAAAACTTTACCCAAAATGCAATTTGAAAGTCTTCGAGATCAGTTGGGAGTTTTTTCTTTGTAAGTTGACTTTATATCAAACTACAAAAATTCATATTGTTGGCAATTGATTGTTAAGGGCTATTGTTTAAGGGGGATATGTTGCCAAATAAGATATATATACAAATGCTTTCTTAGTCTTTTGGTCAGGAGGAGTAACATATCAGCGAAGATTCATTACACTTCAATAGTAATAAAGAAAGTTGAAAGAAATTCTGGCTTAAATGATCAATTCAATGAGGGAAAAAAACATATTTGCAAAGACTTGTTTCTTATAATCAGTTCATTGCAGATAAAATTGACAGGACTTTAAAATATTTGATACTTTCCTCAGAAAGTTTATGGTTTATTGATTCACATAGGTTCATGACTCGTTGATGTTGACAATGATATTATTTTATCTCAGACATGGGAGTATAATGGCTCCTTTTCCATAGATGACAAAAGGGCGAGAACAGAGTAAGTTTAGTTTTCCATCAATGCCAAAGGGGGAGTTTGTTTGCATTGTTGTTATAAGTGTAGTTGTCATTAATGGAAAATATTATGATTGGTAGAGCATTTGGAAACCATTACTATTGGCAGAGAAAACATTGTTATTGGCAGAGTATTTGGAAAACATTATTATTGGCAGAGTATTTGGAAACCATTACTATTGGTAGATCAAACATTGTTATTGGCAGAGTATTTGGTGTTGGATCATGTTGTCATTGATGCCAATGGTTTGTCATTGATGCCAATGGTTTGATTACTTGGGAGATTGTTGGATCATATGTCATTGATGTAAATGGTTTGGTTTGATTGATGTCATTGGTTGATGCCA
>ML781068.1:516965-539287 GCA_009831015.1 Picea engelmannii
ATCCGTAATAAAAAGAAAATTGTACATACATCTTGTGTTCTTTGTGTTCATTGTGGTGATGACTTGTTGATGATATATTGCTGATATATGTTGCTGATATGTGCTCACATCTAACTAGTTATAAATGACAACAATGGGTAATGGATAAATGTTGAATGCTAATTGATGAGTTTTTGTGCAAGAGGGAAGTTTTGGAAAAAGAGCCCCACACTCATTCACCCCCCCCTCTAAGTGTGGTAGGTGTGTCCAACATTTGGCAACCATTACTATTGGTTGAGCAAACATTATTATTGGCAGAGCAAACATTGTTATTGGTAGAATATTTGGCAAACATTATTATTGGCAGAGCATTTTAAACAAATCTTTTGTTAGCATTATGGAGTTCATCGTTATGGAGTTTGTAGGCATTGATGTTATGATAGGTGTAGACATATGCCAAATTGTTTTCACTACAAATGGCGCATACCACAAATGGCGCATCACCAAACTGCCTGCGCATACATATGCCAAACTGCTATCACCATGAATAGCACAGATACGTGTTGCTCTGAGAATGCAAAGGAATTAGACTATGTCATACAGGAAATCTCCTTTTTGCTTAGCGCGTGAGGGATTTAACAAAATCCAACAATTATAATTCAATGATGAAGATGCTTTGATGAATCTGATCAAAGGGTAGCTATGCATTGCATGGATCATTCAATCCAAGGGAAGTTTGTATAGTTATAATTAGTTACAAAGATTAAAACTAATACTTGAAGGGGATTCGAACTATCTTTGTATATATAGCACGATTTCCATGAAGGATTTGAGTGTGAAAAGGAAAGATATTGAAGTGGGAGTTGTTTCTCTTGGATATAGAGGAAGAAATTCATTTTATCTCTGTAAATTAACATGAACAAAAATAAAAATATACAGAGACAATGAGAAGAAATGATGAAGACAAAGAAAAGATTAAGGAGAGAAGACGTATGCACATATTGATGAAATAAAGAGGTACAGGTCCAGAGTATTCATGCACATGAGACTTCTCAAGCAACAAATTATGAACATAGGTGCAATTGTTTTAATTTATGAATGAATAGATCTTAAATAACTTGAATAATAAAAATATGCAGAGGATAGAGTTGTTTATTTATTCTCAGATGATATATGATGAAGGCCCTATTCTGTGAGGGTTTGATCAAAGAATAGATTCAGATATGAATCTATACACAAAGATGGAAAACATAGGGGTTGAGTGAATGAAGGTATTCATGTCCAAAGGTTCTTTAAACAACAGGTCCAGAGGTGTGCATGAATGTTAAAGATTATCTATAGCAGTGATGGTATTGATTACTTTGATCAAAGGTGTGTATGAAAGAATGATTTAAATGCTTAATCATTTGACAGAGAAGACAATAAGTTGGTTTGCATATTCTTAGTGACAGAACAATATTATCAGGGTGGTAGGGAGGAGCAAGGGGAGACTGTAAAAGTCTCCTGTACAAGGTGGTGCTTGTACATCTGAGAGTTGTATCTTCCATTAAGTAGGTGTTGAAGAAACAGAGGTAGCAGCCTCATCTGGGTTGTAGCTGAGATAAAATAAGAATGTAAAGAGAAGTTGGAGATTGCCTTTCATTCATAAGAAGAAGAGGTTTTTCCCTTTTGGGTTTCCTCATGAAATTCTCTGTGTCATTGTCTATTTATATGAGTGCATGTTAATTGATTTGAATGATTTGCAGCAAGACATATAGTAAAAGGCATAATATGTGTTCATTAAGTAATCTATTTAAAGAAAAGAAAGAAATTTTATATAACTGATTCACACCCCCCCCCCCGCCTCTGAGTTAGGCTATCCTGTTCAACAAGATCTTCCATGTTTTCTAGGTCTTCGAGGGGAGGACCCTAATAAACATATTAGTGACCTTGTTTACTATTTTATATATAAAGGAATCATTGATGAATACACCATGTTATGTATTTTCCCTCACACGCTTCGCAAAAGGGTTGCATAATGATTTAACTTATTTCCATACCAACCCATATTGGGCTTGGAACAATTCTTTAGTCTCTTTCAAGCCATATATAAGAATTCTTAGTTGAGAATAAAGTCTCCTTCCATCCTCATTACCCATAAGAATCATCATGTTAAGCTATGAATCCCAATCTCAATAAACTTCCATACACCCATGTGTGTTGTCACTTTTGTGACAAATATCATGACCTCGATGGTTGTAAAGAATCCTTTGAGGTTAAAAGATAATTGAAGAAAGAAAGTTCAATATACCATTCTTTTCCCCATTATGGTGTAAACTCTATAATGTTGTCCATGACCCAAACACTTGAAACAACCTTCTAATTGTCATGACAATGGAAGAATAAAATGGTTATTTCTCTTCAAAAGTCTCATGTTTATCGGTGTGATGATAGGGACATTATGTCACATAAAAATCATTGTTTTGATCAAATTAAAAGCCTTAATAGTTCGCAGTGGAATTTTAACCTTATACCTAGAAAAACAAAGAATATATTTTAATCACATTCTTTAACAATTGGATATAAATTAAAATTGTGTCAACACTAATGAATCTAATCTAGGTCTAACAAGTGCCTTCCTTTTCAATGATTAATGACCATTTCATTAAATTTGGACTATTACTGATAATCTAGACCTAAAAATTGTGAATTTCGTGTTCAAAAGTGTGAATTTCGCACTTTGGAAACACTAATTTTGATCTATCACTGAAGGATATTAGACTAAAATTTGTCCAAATTTAATGAAATGGTCCTTGACTCTCTTTTTCCTAAAAATGTTGTTCTTGAACCTAATACTCATGATGTTGAGAACAATCAACATTTGTATTATTATAATGTCCAATTTTGGGATATTGATCTTAAGGAGAAGATAATAGGGATTATTCCAAAATGTGATGAGAGGCTAGATCTAGACTCAAATTCAAATAACATTATTGTCTTTAATGATTAACCCTTCCTTGGAAATGACAATGTTGAGTTTGTTTCCTTTGAAAAAAACCTCGAGACATTGCATACCTTAGAATTAAGGGTGTTAAACATGACAATACAAATGTTCTTTCTTACTTATTTGACAATAATCCAATAGGCTTAGACAATATCATAACAAATCATTTTGTTGATCCTCTCCCATATGATGTAGTTCATTCGGTGGGGAAAGAAGACATGTCTTTCCTCTCATGCACATATGGCTATGAATTCAATATTATTCCAATTCTTACTGAGATAACAATCTCTTGTTTTTGAAAAATTTACCATTGCTTCACAAGAGTCATCTCTTATTGAAGTAGGTCCACTCTTGATATATGATGGAAATCCCCATACCCTTGATGTTTATATAGTATTTTTTTATTGAAGGAGACTTGTTGTTCTATAGAAAAGACAAATCCCCATACCCTTGATGTTTCTATAGGCATCTTATGATGCATAATAATCCTTGGTGAAGCAAGTTATCTTACATGCATTTGAATTCAGAAATAGGCATGAAAGACTAATAAGCACATAAAATTTTAGGGGCTAAATTTCACCATTGGGCTAATTTTCAACATGATCTCCATTATGGGAATGAAGAACACATCAGTAACATAATATCACTTCAGAGTAATATAGATGATGACATGTGGTTAGTGGCTTGTTAGTATCATGATCGTTATACTTGATCAATTTAGTGGTTGTTTCTTGGAGTTGCGTGTTGATGACATGATGAGGAAATTTGCATAATGTTTCAGAGACTTTAAAAGGTCATGACTCAGAGTGTCACCTAAATTTAAATATGTGAAGGTCAGGGCTTAGTGTAGTTTATATGTGCACAAAATATTGACTAGTTTGGTGGTTGTCATCTGATGTGATTTAAGTTTTATGTATGAGCTTTTTAGGTTATAATTTCTCTTTAAGTCATGATGTGGATATTATTTTTCTAATGTTTAAATTAAAGTTACAAAAATTAATTTGATTATTATTTAGTCAATTTTTTATATATAGAAGAGGTATTTTCTCTCACAAACAAGGGGTTGTATGTATCAATTTAGTGTTTGTCTAGATTGTCACCTTAAAATCAAAGGTAAAGAAAAAATGAATTGGAATTTTGTAAATGAATTTTTATTATTATTTAGTTAGTTTGAGTTTCATTCTCAGGATTTAATGTGACTTTAATGACATGAAGGCTCATGAAGTTCAATGTTTGGGTGAAAGGCCCCTATCATTTGTATAAATTTTCTTTGCATTTGGTTTGCCAATTTCAAGTAGCGTTGTGATAGTGATTGGTCATTGGTTGTAGATAATTCTGAATGATGGAGTGATGACCTGCCATTATCAAGCTCACCTTTCTGAAGTAAATTGTGGTCTTGAACCCTAGTCTTTGTACAGTCTTGGAAACGTCAATATGAGGGGAGTTGAATCAGACTGTCACCTCTTTTGAGGGTGATATGTGACAATGAATGATCTAAAATGTGTGTTTAATGATGATTTTAATTTTAATATGAAGAGAATGAAGATTTAGTTGGTTACATCTCGTTCCCTTCTCATTTTAAATTTTTGTTTGCATATGAACTTAGTATAAAATTAAAAAAATTGAAAAGTACTTCATCAAAACATCATTTTTTTTCAATCATATTTGCTTGTTGGTTATAATATAACAACAACAAAACTAGCTGCTCTGAGCCACTATGAACCTAGAAGCTAGGTCTCTTGTTCATGAGTTCTTATAGGGGCGACGATTCACCGCCTTTCCCTGCTGTCGATGCCTTCATACGCCTTCTCATCACCGAAGGAAAACTTCCGACCTCCGATCCCCCTTCCAAGTTCGTCAAAAAAATGGATGAAATCCATTCAATTGCCCTACCCCCAAATCAACCCATGTAGATCGCATTGTCGTTGGCAGATCAAGCTCTAGTGGTTCAGTTTGTTGGGCTCTAGCCTTCACCATGCACCACTGAGAATTGGATCTATATAAACTGGCGACCCCTGATTTCCAGCAGCGTCACCTTCTATGTGGTTGGATGAGGGTTCTTCCTCTTCGAATTTATCTCCAAAGACGACTGAGATTTGATTTTCAGAAATGGGTCGTACTTCATGGACCCTCAAGGACTTTACCTCAATCGTTGGATGCTAGATTTTGACCCTGCGCTAGATGTTCCCAAGGAAATATTGGTGTGGGTCAGACTCCTTAATTTGTCGATCCACTGTTGGTCCACCTTGTCGATGTAGGCCATCAACAACGGGCTAGGTAAGTACATTGATAAAGCTAATCCCAAAGAACAATACTCATGTGCACGTATATGTGTTGAAGTTGATCTAGAAGCAGGTCTCCCGGAAGATTTAAAATTGACTATAGGTGATTGGCAACATTATCAGAATCTAGACTATGAACAACTACCTTTCAAATGCCGACATTTCCACGAGTAAGGCCATTTCCAAAAAATCCGTCCAAAAATCCCCCAAAACCAACAAGAAAAAGACTTGGACGAAGGATGGAAACAACCCAAAAGACATAAGGAAAAAAAATATGGATCCAGGTGATATGGGAAAGCCCCAAACCCTCCCTCACCCAAAAAAAAAGATCCCCCCAAAAAAGCACAGCCTGAATCAAGCAACAACCTCTCTACCCAGGATGAACCAAAAGCCAAAAGGAACATACCAGAAACTGATCCAACTTCGACCCATACCCTATAAGAAAAAGAAAGAAATGGGTCTAATCCTCCATCTAATGCAGACCCCCCCAAGGAGGTAGCCCAAATGGACCAAGGATCAAAGGAATATCTGTCAGAAGAAGAGGAAGGGGAAATAGATCCAAAAATAAGCACACAAAAAAACTCAAAAAGGGGAAGGAAATCTACAAAAGAACACAGAGAAGTAGAAACCTACAAAGACAAGCTACTTGGGAGACAATCAACTCTAGACAGAATTATTAAAGCAAGAACAACGAGGCAACAAGGGCAGTTCCAAAAAGGAGCCGCCACCACCAGCAAAGGTAAGTAATGAATGTCATCTCCTGGAATTGCATAGGTCTCAGGAGTAAACAAAAAGCTGAAGCAATGAAAGATTTAATGCACATATCCACTCCAGATGTACTTCTAATCCAAGAGACAAAGCTGGAAGAACAAAATTTCTTCCAGGCTAGAAAGACCTTTTGGAATACCTCTGACGGACTCACCATTAGTTCTCGAGGAGCCTCGAGCGGCTTGGGAACCCTCTAGAACCCCAAAAAAATTGAGTTGCTCCATTCTCACTCCAGTTCACATTGGATCCTCACAGTCCTTCGTCATAAAGACACAAACTTACAGGTAATCCTTTTTAACATTTATGCTCCAGTTCTCTATGCAAAAAAAAATAGTTTGTTGTAACTCTATCCAAGAACATCTGAATCTACTTCAACCATAGAATATCATTCTCACAGGAGACCTAAATCTCACGCTAAAGGCCGGGGAAAAAAAAGGGGGCTCTCCCATTAGGGACCCTTTTAGAGAAATCGTTGATGATCTAATCCTGGAATGGGATCTGGAAGACATCAAACCCTCCAAAGGAATGTTCACCTGGTCTAATAAAAGAGTAGGACCAGGACACATAGAAGCCCGCCTTGATATATTTCTCATCCAACATTTTGTCCTCCTTCTCGGCCTCACTCTAGACTCCATTATCCTTCCTTTCAGTGCCTTGGACCATAATCCTATTCTCCTTTCTTTCTCCCTTACCACAATATAGGCCCCATCCCCTTCCGCTTTAGCCTGGATTGGATCTAGCAGGAAGGATTTCTAGACATTGTCTCCTCAATCTGGAAAGAAACCATCACAAGCCATCCTTTCTACGTCTGGGAAGAGAAATTAAGAAAACTCAAAGAAACCCTTAAAGTGTGGGCCAAGTCTCTCAAAAATCCTCGCCTTAAGAGGGTGGAGGCACAACAAAATCTAGAGAAGTATCAACTCCAAGCAGAAAACCAACCGGTTGACTCCATCTCCTTGGAAAAAGAACAACAACTTCACAGAAACCTCCATCAAGCCTGCCGCCAGGAGGAGGATTACTGGAGGCATAAATCAAGAAGTCTGTGGCTTCAATCAGGGGATAAAAATGCAAACTTCTTCCACAAACATGCGGAAGGATGAAAGCAGTTCAACTCCATCAAAGAAGTCCGCTTCCAAGAGCTAGCCATCTCCAATTTCAAGGACTTCAAAATCGTTGTCCATGAGCACTTCAGAAACATTTATATTGAAGACCCTACCGCCATGGAAGCCATCTCCAATGATATCCTTAATCTCATACCTGCTAGGATCTCCATGGAAGACAATTTAACCCTCACAGAACCGATCTCCAAAAAAGAGATTAAAAAATCCATTGCAAATATGGACCCTGACAAAGCCCCAGGCCCAGACGGTTTTACAGCCCGATTAATCAAAGTCTACTGGAAAATTATCAAACACTACATCCATAGAATGATTCAAAATTCACAATCTTGCAACAAAATTGGAGGTAGCACCAACTCTGCCTTCCTAGCTCTCATCCCAAAGGAAAAAGGAGCCTCCTCCTTCGACCGGTTCAGACCCATATCCCTTTGCAACATTGGCTACAAAATTATTACCAAAATCATGGCCAATAGACTAAACAATATCCTTCCTGTGATTATTTTGGATAATCAAGGAGGATTCATCAAAGGTAGAAACATTAGCGACAACATCATCCTTTTCCAGGAGGCGATCCACTCTAGTCAAATCAGGAAGGAAAAAGGAATGATTATCAAACTAGATCTTGCAAGTGCCTTCCACAGGGTAAGGCATAGCTTCCTTTTTCAGATAATGCAGAGGTTGGGATTCAAACCGTCCTTTATCACCTGGACAAAAGATTGCATAGGAAGCCCTTGGATAGAACCTCTAGGAAATGGTCGACCAATGGGTTTCTTTCAAGCTTCTCGAGGCCTGCGGCAAGGTTGCTCTCTCTCCCCGCTCCTCTATGCCATCCAGGCCTCGATGTTGAACTTCCAATTATATCATAGACAACACCTTCAAGAATTGATGGGACTGCACATATATGGAGGAGTCAGAGACATCAATCATGTGCAGTTCATTGATGACAACATCCTGCTAGGAAGTGCAAGCATCAGATCGACCATCAGATTCAAAACCGAGCTCGACAAGTACCAAGCCATTTCGGGGAGCATGATCAATTATAGAAAAAGTCAAATCTACGGATGGAACTGCACTCCGAGGGAAATGACTAACATAACTCGAATCCTTTGGATAAAAGGCACAACTCAATGGGACTCCTTCAACTATCTAGGAGTCCGCATCTTCAAATCTACTGCCAAATCCTTGTGTTGGGCTCCCCTTGTTGACAAAATCAAATCCAAAATAAGCGCCTGGGGCTCAAGTTTGTTAAATCCAGCAGATAAGATTGTTCTCATAAAATCTGTCTTGTCAAGCATTCCAATTTATAAATGGTCAATTCTGCTAGCTCCAAAAGGCATCATCTCCAAAATCGACACGTTGCTTTGTCGATTTCTCTAGAAAGGAGGGAGAAACAACGAAAACAAGATTCCACTGGTCAGGTGGGGGAAAATATCTCTCCCCTTTCCTGAAGGTGGACTTCAGCTCCACGATCTCCACTCCCAAAATCTGGCCCTTGGAGAAAAACTGCTCTGGAATGTAGTATCAGAAAGGAGGTCCTGGTGAAAAAAGGCTATTTGGAAGAAATATTTCTCAGGCTTGCGACTTCGATGCCTCGACTCACCACCTAAAACCACTCATGGCTCCCCTATCTTTTCTGTTTGTTCAAAAGTGCACACCTTCTTTTCCCCGACTCTCACCTGGATCCCGGGTAATGGAAAGCAGATTCGCATCTGGGAAGACTCTATAATGGGGGACCCTCCGCTCAACAGCACACCTAGACTGGAGTGCCTAAAAGCCTTCCTAAAAGCTCAAAATTACAATACCCTCTGGGACATTTCCCTCTGGCAAAGCGATGGAACAAACGACTGGGAAAACTGGAGTCTCCCTGATTGTCCTTCAATAATCCAGGAAGAAAAAGAGCTGATGGTTAACCTGCTCCAAGGAAAATCCCCAATATCCAAAAGAATCAAGGACTAGCGAGGCTGGGGAATGAAATTTGGGAGCTACACAGCAAAAACCGGCTATAAAACCCTCACAGATGAGTTTCAGTCCCCAAGAAATCCAACCTTATGGAAAGAAATATGGTGTGTCAAAAGTCTACCCAAAGTGGACTTCTTCATCTAGACTCTAGCTCATAACAACATCCTGACAGGTGATAATCTTCGACGGAAAGGCTGGGAAGGACCCTCGAGATGCCCCCTTTTCCATTCCCACGATGAAACTGTTGACCACCTTCTCCTTGGATGCCCCTTTGCTAAAGAAGTTTGGCAGATTTCCCTACCAGGAGGGACCCCGATCGACCAATTCTCCTCAGATATAAATTTCCTGTTAAAAGCATGGACCACCTTCTGTCCTTTTCCTCTCAAGGCCAAGACTCAACTTAAAATTTGTTGGATGACCCTCCCTAAATTCATCCTCTGGAAACTCTGGCTCGAAAGAAATTCATGGATCTTCAGAAACCAAAGCTCCACTCCCGCCCACGTCTCTGTCAAAGCCAAAGACTTATTGGGTGACTGCCTCACTTTCCTGTGGTCAAACACCAATCCCCAAACTCTATCCTCCCCTAAAGAAGCTTGGCTTCATAGCCTTGCCCCCGATCTAAAGTCCCCCCCTCCACTCCCCGAGCCTCACGAATTTTGGGAAGTGCGCAAACAGGCCGAGGACTTCAAAGAATATAGACGCACTCATCACAAACACATTTTGTTCTTTGACGGAGCCTTGAAAGGAAATCCAGGGGCAGCAGGAGGGGGAGGGGTTATCTATTACCCCGTTGAATTTCGGGAACTAGTCTACTCCTAGGGGTTAGGAGAAGAAACCAATAACACCGCAGAAGCTCTAAGCCTTTTTCAAGGACTCATCCAAGCCCGAAAGCTAGCTATCAAAGACATTATGGTGATAAGAGACTCTCAGATTTTAATCCAATATATGGTCACTAACATGCTTCCAAATCAAATGAACCTTCGGCAAATCTCTAAGAAAATATTGCGGCTCTCGCATTCCTTCCATAAAATTGACTTCTTCCATGTGCTTCGACAACTCAACGGTGAAGCAGATTAGGCTGCCAAAGACGCCACCCCTCTGAGAAGAGGCCAGCTATCCATCAATGGAAATTTATTCTTCAACCCACTCCCTTAACGACATTTGGAGGGCACTCACATAGACCTTTCAGGGCATGTGGTGCATGTTTCTCCCAGACTCCTCGACTCGTGGAAACTCTCAGGCGACACCTCTGTCTGTCTCATACTCTGCACAAAGATACTTCATCTTCCCGTTCGCGTCTCCTCACCACTCCTCGCCTATCCTTCGCCTCACGTCACTCATGTCACTTTTCTCTGAACCCATCCCCCTCCCACATGGCACTCACGCGAGGCTGCTTCAACTCATGGTGACGCACGTTCGAAGTGTTGTTAAATTCAGGAAGGTCGTGTCCTGCTCCTGCCTATCTTTCTCTTTTGACATTGCTTGGACTCTCACTTGGCTGGTGCTCTCCATCCCTCCCCCTACTCGTTCCTGTCCACCTGATTTGGCTTGGTCCCCTACCTGGTTAGTTTCCATTACCCCATGTTCATGCAATGGCATCCAGTTCCAACTCAGCCTCCCCTCCCAACCCTCCCCCATCCCTGGAACTTGAAATTCGCATGTTGAAACTCAGCGCACAGAGAGGCTTCCTGCTTCATATGGACTAGGAAGGCGGCTAGAGGTTCGAAACGGTGGAAGAAGACCTCATCCAGCTCAGGGAAGAAGTGGTTGAAGCTCTCACTCACACAACACAACAAACGAACAACAAAATTGTTGAATTGGAGGCAAGAATTGAAAAGATGGAACTCCAAGTCGCAGGCTCGAATCGTCGGACAAATGCAGGTGCGAAAACGTCTCCGAGTGCAAGCTCCACCATACCGGACCCGAAGGTTTAATTATGGTTTTCCGCACTTCCGAATCTAGTTCTTTTTTGGCTCTCTGGTTTTTTATATGTAAGCAGGAGTATAGTCCCCCGTTGAATTACAAGCACCCACAATGTAAGCCGGACCTTAGCCTGAGTTTAATTTTTTTAATTTTGAAAGTTGAGGAATCCCGGGACTTCATACCAGGGTAGTACTACATGTAATCTTGAATCCCAGGCATAGAATGCAGGGCTGAATTTTGTAGATCTTTCCACAATGGTCATACCACTGCTATTACTATAAAAACCTCTTTCTTGTGTAAAAAAATAATATAACAACAACAAATTCACTTCTATTTCTTAATGTTTCTCTTTAAGTTCTTCTGGTAAGTAAGTACAGGTGGCTTACTTTATTTGATTTTGGTATAGCATATCTTCATTTTAGTTTTAGTTTTGCATTATTTTTTGTTATTTTATCATCTAAAAAATAACAAAAAGACAAAATCTCAAAATATAAAGTTTCTTCAATTTTTTTTTTTTGTTTTTACTTTTCTATTCCAAATCAAAACACAAAAAATACATATAAAATTAAAAAGTTTATATCATCTCTTAATATCCATCATGAAAGTACCGTTTTTGAGGAAATCAGAAGACTCAAGATGATCTAGGGGCTATAAATATTTGAGTAGGCTTGTCTCTTCTCTAACAACTCCTTGAGCGCATTATGTATGTTGGTTCCTAGAATACTATTTTGGGGATCAACAAAATTAATGACCATACTAGCGATGAAATCCCTAATTTTCTATTTTATTCCTTTTACATCTTGCTTCAGGCCATGACCAATTGTTGGTGGACCATTATTATTTCCATTCTCAACCTGATTTTGATCATTGTCTCTTAGTTTTCCTAAACATCATGGATGTTTGGTGACCTACTATAACTACTTGCAATCTCCCAGGGACACTTGACTATAGCCCCAAAACATGGATGCTAGCCAAAGATCTTCCATGTTTTCTAGGTCTTCCAGGGGAGGACCCGAATAACCGTATTAGTGACTTTGTTTACTATTTTATATCTAAAGGAATCAATGATGAATACACCATGTTATGTATTTTCCCTTACATGCTTCACAAAAGGGTTGCATAATGGTTTAACTTATTTCCAAACCAACCCATATTGGGCTTGGAACAATTCTTTAGTCTCTTTCAAGCCATATATAAGAATTCTTAGTTGAGAATCAAGTCTCCTTCCATCCTCATGTTAAGGTCTGAATCCCAATCTCAATAAAATTCCATACACCCACATGTGTTTTCACTTTTGTGGCAAATATCATGACTCCCATGGTTGTAAACAATCCTTCGAGGTTAAGAGATAATTGAAGGAAGAAAGGTCAAGACACCATTATTTTCCCTCGTATGGTGTAAACTCTATAATGTTGTCCATGACCCAAACACTTGTAATAACCTTCTAATTGTCATGACAATGGAAAAATGAAATGGTTATTTCTCTTCAAAAGTGTCATGTTTATCGGTGTGATGACATGGACATTATGTCACACAAAAATGCTTGTTTTGATCAAATTGAAATCCTTAATAGTTCACGGTGGAATTTTAACCTTATACCTAGAAAAACAAGAATATATTTTAATCATATTCTTTAACAATTGGATATAAATTAAAATTGTGTCAACATTGATGAATCTAATCTAGGTCTAACAAGTGTCTTCCTTTTCGACGATTAATGACTATTTCATTAAATTTGGACTAATACCGTGAACCTAGACCTAAAAATTGTGAATTTCATGTTCAAAAGTGTGAATTTCGTACTTTGGAAACATCGATTTTGATCTATCACTGAAGGAGCTTAGACTAAAATTAGTCAAAATTTAATGAAATGGTCCTTGACTCTCTTTTTCCTAAAAATGTTTTTTCTTGAACCTAATACTCATGATGTTGAGAACAATCAACATTTGTATTCTTATAATGTCCAATTTTTGGATGTTGATCTTAAGGAGAAGATAATATGGATTCTTCCAAAATGTGATGGGAGGATAGATCTAGACTCAAATTCAAATAACATTCTTGTCTTCAATGATTAACCCTTCCTTGAAAATGACAATGTTGAGTTTGTTTCCTTTGAAAACAACCTTGAGACATTGCATACCTTAGAAGTAAGGGTGTTAAACATGACAATACATGTGTTCTTTCTTACTTATTTGACAATAATCCAATCGGCATAGACAATATCATAACAATTTCTTTTGTTGATCCTCTCTCATTTGATGCAGTTGATTCGATGGGGAAAGAAGACATGTCTCTCCTCTCATGCACATATGGCTATGAATTCAATATTATTCTAGTTCTTCTTACTGAGATAGAAATCCCTTGTTTTTGAAAAATTTACCATTACTTCACAAGAATCATCTCTTATCGAAGTAGGTCCACTCTTGATATATGATGGAATTTGTTTTCAAAGTGACATAGAGGAGACTTGTTGTTCTATAAAAATGAAAAATCCCATACCCTTGATGTTTCTATAGACATCTTATGATGCATAATTATCCTTGGTTAAGCAAGCTATCCTACATGCATTTGAATTTAGAAATAGGCATGAAAGACTAATAAGCACATAAAATTTTAGGGGCTAAATTTCACCATTGGGCTAATTTTCCAAAATTTTCCCTAAAGATTCATGCACAAATTTCGATTTTTTCTAAAAATGATTCACCCAAATTATATAGGATTAAATTATTTTACTTTAAAAATTACCAAAATTTTCTAGACGTTATAGAAAATCCTTGGAAATTTGAATACTTTTGTAGAAATATCATCAAATTTTTTATAATTATCATTTTAATAATTAACAAGATTCACCAAGATTTCTATAATTTAAGATAAGTGTGAATTCTTTAAATTTTCCTTTCTTAGAAGTACTTATAATTCATATTTTAGGACCCAACCATGCCTACATTGCCCTGAGTGTGTATTTTAAATCTCTTGGCATGCATTTTCCCAAATTGTGGAAATAAGAACATTTTTTTTCCAAGCACTAAACATTGAGCCATGTCACAAAATTAAAAGGACTTGTAGATAATTGAATGAAGAACTTAGAACAACTTATAGAAAGTGTTACGAGGAAAATCTCTATATGGCTAGGGGTAAACCGCAACAAACAAAAATGACTACAGAAATCAACTATAATCTCAAGTATGCTATATAAACAAATATGCTAACAAGAAAAGATAAGAGGCCTACCTCGTCCAGACGTTCGATGAATTCCATTGTTGAGCACTTGACCCAAAGGAATATACCTGCAACTAGTCCCCAACAACTAAGCAATACAAGCATATGGTGATAATATATAATGTTAGCACATTCAATAGCATAATCCATCAACATTCATAACAAATACGCCCATGGAATAATAATTCAAATATTTGCGAGATATTAATTGGACGAGAAAAGAGTATTTCTATTAAGATGTAATCAGTAGAAGTGAATGAGTTACAAACTTCCATGTCGGCACGGTTCGAAACCGAAAAACCAAGTTCCTTCTAGTTGGGCCTCCACCACTTCAATCCTCCACCAAAGGAAAGATCATATAAGAGAGACCAAGGAGTTCTCAATCAATAAGGGAAGAGCTTGGGGGTTGAAGAATGTGTTCATACTTAAAGGACAAAGGGATGCAGACTCAATGTGAAGTGAATAATTTCCCCAGAGTAACTTTGCTCTCAAAGTTGAATTCTTTCTCCCCTTTTTCCATAGCTTGGATTTGGCCCATTTATAGCCTTCAAGTGGAACTGAAGGGCTGATTCGAAAAGTTTCCAGTATATGGAAGGCCAAGGATCATTGATCTTGTGACGTGACATGGAAACCCGACACCATTTTTTAATTTTTGGCACATTTCTCGATGTATGTGGGCTATAGTGGTGCAACCTGCGTATACGCATGCTGTAATATAGGCAGGGCATGTATATGTGGAAAAATCATGTTTTTATCTCTGGGATTTGCAAAAAGGGACTTCAAGTATGCATAGGGAAATGGAAAAAGGCCCTCTGTGCAATATTGCATGGGGTGAGGCAAATCTTGCTATAACAGATGCCCCCTAATGTGTGAGGTCAGAGGAGTATCTGCGATGGCTGAAATACATTATAAGTCCTAGAAGTGGAGTAATGTGGACCCAAATGGAAGGACTAGTTGCTCATTACAATCTGTACTGAATTTTCATTCATGGTTTCCAATTTGAATTACACTATAGATCCATGTGAAAATATACCAAACAAATGTCCATGGCCATGAATAGGAAAATACAAATGTGGTTACATGCCAAAGGTTGTCATAGTCATGAACAAGGCCCAGTGAAACCAATCTCAAAATCAATCTGAATATATTTGTATACAATGGAGTACAATCTGATCTCCCATAATCACTGAAGTCACATAGGTACTTGTCCAATGAAAAGGTAGAAACAACTCAGGAAAGTTGTGACTATAAACTGATGTCTTCAAGTCTTCTACAAAATCCACCAAAGGTGAAATTCTACATCATGTGAATAAAGGACTTCAGTTCGAACACAATGAGACTTCATTTGATTACTGGTCATTGAGGTATACCGTTAAGAAACACGAGACAACCTACCGATGATGAAAGTAGGTAACAAGGCACTGAGTACATTCTTACAAGTGTGAATAAAGGAGTCGGGGTCGAACACTTGAAGAATCCATCGATCAAGAGACATTGATGTATTCCCAACTGTTGATGGCTAGATAACCTACCACTAATGACTTCAAGCCTCTAGGTACTCATAGGACTCTAGGTCTCATCTCCAAAATAGATGTGTTGAATTCGATGGAAGGAGACCCACTGAAAGGAGAGAATTAAGGAATCTCTCATCATTTAGCATGAGGTACAAAGTAGGAGCTTAATGATTTGGAGGAAATCGAACGAAGAACATGTTCATGAACCAATGACCCTATGCGTCTTTCATGTGTTCCATGTGCAAGCGGTACACGAAAAAGACCCTTTGAATAATAGCCAAGGAAGAAAACTGTTGAAAAAGGAGAGGAAACCACCAATAAGGATAATGGAATCCAAGTCAATGCATGAATCCCAATGTGTGAATATATATCTTGTCGTCAAACATAAGGGAAACCACCCAGTCAACGACCAATAATGAAATGTCGATTGTCGGGTTCAAGGTTACCTACCAATGAGGAAAGTAGGACCAGGGTGCGCAATAGGACTACAAATTCATGTGATTCTGAGACAAATTGAGGGTATGGCCGACATGCAAAGTCAATAGTTTTGAGGAATGGCCAACACAGGTTGATAGACATCCTTTTAACAAGAGCATGAGACATATGGAAGACTCAGGAAACATAGACTCAATGATGAAACCATGACATGAAGGAGGCATCAATCAAATTCTCCATAGGGACTGGAAGAGTAACTAGTCGAGGGAGTAAACTCTCTATAAAGAGCTCAGCTTCCTAAGGTCATGATGGACCCAAAATTATGATGACAAGTGGACTCAAAAATTTTGTTCTTTGTTCAAAGGCGACATGATTGCTGCCAATATAAGATAATACTCCCTTCCCTCCCGTCTTTTTTTCTTTTTTCATAGTCAAATGAATGTTATGATACAGAAGAGGGAACAAGTGTCGCAAGTAAGAAAAACTAGTTCCAGCAATGGAACATACCTATGCTCAATGCAAGGAGGTGCATGCGGGAGATGGACACTTGAGGGAATGTTCCCTCCTAGGTATAGGGTGTCAAGTTGTGAAGGATATAAACAAGGCTCTACTTAGTTGAGGATGCAAAGAGGCAAATGGTTTATAATGCAAAGCGAGAACTGGAAATAGGCTCAATACTTCAAGTAAGGGCATGAGATGCAATCACAACTTAATGCCAAAAAATGTCCTTTTCATAATCTTAGTCTACTTGGTTTGAAAAAGGGATAAAATTGTACCAAATACACGTCCTTTCAAATCCAATTTACGAGTGTGAAAGAGACAAGTTCACTCGGCAATCTTTTTTCTTTTTAGATGAGTCGGAAAAGAGCTTAAATCAAACTTGTTGAGAGGTTTTTAGGTGGCATGTCATGGGGAAGGCCAAGGCTCCCGTGATGCACTTATGTGAAAGTTCAACATCTTACGAATAGCCAACACAAGCTTGGGAAAATCCAAAGATCTCTATGTTGAGGAGGGTAAAGTGCTAGCGGAGGTTACCTTCTCTGTGATATATTGGATAATGCCTCTTACTTGAAAGGACATAGGAGGAGGCATTGGATACCCCACAAGACCATCCCAATCAAAGGGAACTTCTCCAAGACTTGAAGGAAGAGTACACGGGGAGACTAAAATTCTCTCTTGTTTAGAAGGTATAGTACTAGAAATGCTAATGACATGGGTGAAGGATGTGTCACCCTCCAAGGGAAGGGTTGGATTGACCGTAAATTGCACCGGTATGACCAATTCTTCAACCATTGGTTGAATAGGATGCGTGAAAATAAGGCCAGGAGATGCATCACCCTAAAAAATATTAGTGGTGTTGGTCGAAGATTGCATCGACTCGACCATTGGTTGAACAAGATGTGAGACAACAAGGTCAAGGGATGCATCATCCCCTAACGGAAGAGGGGTGTCAGCTGAATATTTCATTGGCATGACCACTGTGTCAACCAATGAAGAAGCATAGTGTTGGGAAACCACAGACGCCTCAAAACCCGAAGGGCCCCCAATTGAGAACCACGCTTTCGGTATCCCTACAGTAGCAGGACACAAATGAGTAAGGTGATTTCCTTCGCAAGTCATGTAAATGAATTTGGGCTTACGTCTGACACGTCTAGGTTTCTCAATCGTATGAATGCCCCCAACATCATTTACAATGGTTGGTGACATGCTCTCAGCATGATTGGTAGAGGCTGTAGGTTCATCTCCCACATGATGTACATAGGTTGGATATGTGATATCAATATGACTCATGACGACTAGAGTGATGCCCCTAGCATGACTAGTAACGACTAGTTGCAGGTCTTCAACATGACTTGCAGAAGTCGTTGACCAATATCCAACATGACTAGCAATGGTTGGTGATGGAGCTCCAGGATGATTGGTAGTGACTGGACTAATGGAGGTAGTGAGTTGTGGCATTTGAGACCAAGTTCCAGGGAAATACTGGTTTTGAGACATTGCAGGCCAAGAAGGGTCTTAGTTTACACCCTTTCCCCGTCCGGAAAAATAGTATCCTCCACCTAATTTATCCATAGAGGTTTGTATAGGCATCATCATTAAAGAAGATGTCTGTGAAGAGACAAAAGTATGATAAGGATTATTCAAGTGAGGATATATTTTTCCCCCATGTGAAGGGGTTCCATGAAGAGGGTATCCCGAACCGTAAAAATGATTCCCCCCGTATGAAAGACCCGAGGATATATGTGGACCCGCCATAGGAAAAGTGTTCGCAGGAACTGGCATGACGGACAAAGGATACATTGATGGGGCGTAATAAGTAGAATAACCACCCATTTGAGTATTGGCTCCTGAAAAAACATGGCAGGACTAGATCCGTAAGAGGGTAGATTCCAACCTCCCACAACAAGAGTTAGTTGCGGGGCATGACTCCCATCAAATGAATATGTAGACAGTGGGGCCATGGTACCCCCGGATCCAAAACTAGGATTCATATAAGTGGGTCAAGGAGAGGATGGAAAGGGTGAAGGCACGTTTGGCATATCAATAGGAAAATTATTAGAGACCTAAGGCATGGATTGAGTGTCATGATTCTACATACCATTAGGAAACGTGGACAGATTCGTCCCCATGAAATGAATGNATGATAATGACAACTCAAGGCACAGTATAAAATCTCAAAGGTATACTAATAATCAAAGATCACACCAAATAATAATCAAACGACCAATATGCACACAAACATGATAAAGTGGCTGAAAGGGACCTCCCTCTCTAAAGTAGGTATGCCTCACCCAAGAGGGGCCTGAGACTCTGCTGCTAAATATTGGAGGAAACATAATCAACTATAAGGGCCCTCGTGGGCTTAACAACCAGTCGGTCAGATCCCCTCGGAGAGGTAATCCTCCATAAATTTTGTGTTGTCCTACCCTTATTTGACCCAGGGTACTTGCATAATAACCCCTGCAAGTAACCTATGTGGCACCTAAGTCAAGAAACTAATCATCCATGGTATAACCGATGCACAGGCGAACAGTCGTAAGTCAGGTCCACTGTATGGGCAGGGTAGCAAAGCTTGAAACCTTGAAAGCATCGCCTCTCACAAAGGTAAGGGCACTAGCAATATCACCAGATACAAATAGATCCCCGAAAATATCTCTGACGCTAAGAAGGTATCGAGGGTATATCCCTTCAACCGACCTCACACGACTGCGTGCTTAACTCCGGTGTAAGCGAAGCCTCCTTATATTACTGATTATACAATGGATTTATCCACTCCCTTAGTCAGACACATATGTTGGAGAAGTTTACTCACAAAATCCTATTCCAAGGCTCTAAATCTTAAGTTATTTTGTGCACCCTAGAAAATAAAATTGTTACTAATCAATTTTAAATTATAGCTTTAATTTTAATGGCCTTGCTTACTCAAAAGGTGCGTCGTGAAATTAGTGATGTTATGACTCAACAAGTAAAATAAATGAATATGAATATAATGCAAAGTCCTAACTTCAATTTCCAATAAATGATATGCTTCAAAAATGAAATTTTCAATTCAATTCTACAATTCTAAAAAAAATGCAATATTTCTTTACATGCACTAAGATAAATGGCAAAGACTCGAGAGATAAAAAAATGCCAATCAATGTAAAATGCCTAATATTTTTGTATTTTCAATATCAGAGAATGAAAATGCAAGGACTGAACAACAACTTGATATAAAGACTCTATTGTGTATAGATAAAGACAACCCAAGTAGAATATCAAGGAGAAAAACAGCCAACCCAAGCTGTAAGAACAATAAAAAAGAAAAGATAATGAGAAAGGCACCACCCAAAAATTCAACCAAAGATGTGTTTCTTGTCATTCCATGGACACTTAATAGTCACCACAAATACCCAAGAAGAATCAACAATCATCAAAACCTACCCAGAAACCACCAAACCTAAAAATCAAGCAAAAAAGGTTGATGTACGTGATTGTTCAAGGAAAAAGCACCTATGTACGCAGCTTGCAGAAGTACAACACGTGTATGTATGTGACTATCAAGCAAAAACCCGCTTATATGTCTCAAAACATATCCAGACTAAGGAGAAGGCTAAGAAACTCAGACCCAGAGTGAACAGAGGTTGTCAAGCAATCATACGACAATAAACTCAATATGAACGAGAGAAATCTAAGGAGAAAAACACTCCAAACCCCCAAAAAGAAGATTCCTCCCCAGTATGGTCGCCAATTCTGTTACAAGGAAAATATCTCTATGGCTAGGGGTAAACCACAACAAACGGAAATGACTGCAGATATCAACTCTAATATCAAGTATGTTATATAAACAAATATGCTAACAAGACAAGATAAGAGGCCTACCTCGTCCAGACGTTCGATGAAGTCCACCGTTGAGCACTTGACCCAAAGGAATATACCTGCAACTAGTCCTCAACAACCAAGTAACACAAGAATATGGTGATAATATATAATGTTAGCACATTCAATAGCATAATCCATCAACATTCATAACAAATACGCCCATGGAATAATAATTCAAATATTTGTGAGATATTAATTGGGCGCGAAAATAGTATTTCTATTAAGATGTAACTAGCAGAAGTGAATGAGTTACAAACTTCCATGTCGGCACGATTCAAAATCGAGAAACTATGTTCCTTCTAGCTGAGCCTCCACCACTTCAATCCTCCACCAAAGGCAAGCTCATATAAGAGAGACCAAGGAGATCTCAATCAATAAGGGAAGAGCTTGGTGGTTGAACAATGTGTTCAAACTTAAAGGACAAAGGGATGTAGACTCAATGTGAAGTGAATAATTTCTCCAAAGAAACTTTTCTCTGAAAGTTGAATTCTTTCTCCCCTTTTTCCATAGCTCGGATTTGGCCCATTTATAGTATTCAATTGGAACTAAAAGGTCGAGTCAGAACGTTTCCAGTATATGGAAGGCCAAGGATCATTGATCTTGTGACGTGACATGGAAACTCAACACCATTTTTTAATTTTGGGAACATTTCTTAGTGTACGTGGGATGTAGTGGTGCAACCTGCGTATATGCATTCTATAATATAGGCATGGCGCGTATATGTGGAAAAATCATGGTTTTAGCTCTAGTATTTACAAAAAGGGACTTCAAGTCTGCATATGGAAACAGAAAAAGGCCCTATGTGCAAGATTTCATGGGGTGAGGAAAATATTTCTATAACATAAAGGTTTGGATCCCTAACATGGTCTCAATGCACATTTTTGTGATAATGGCATGCATTTCATGGAAAATGTTAAACAATGTTAGAGGGAAGTTTTGAGTTAAAACCGCATGTATTTGAAGTTGAATTAAGAAAATCTAAGACATGGGTTTTGCACCCAACATGAAAATTTATTGACCATAATGGATTGTTTCCTTAAGTCATGCATGAGGAAGGTTGGACATGCATTTTTGTAAGGCCTCATATAATATTTGGACTTTTTTGTAAAAAAATAGTAGAATTTTGATATTTTTGCACAACCTTTTTGGCTCAATTTGAAAATATAGAAAGGTAAAGAATAATAAAACACATTCTCCAAATTGAATTACTCAAATTGGTAAAAAAATGAACCCTCGGTGTGCATTTTAGTGAATGAAGGCAATTTCGGTAAGTTTTAGTCAAAATTGCATAAGTTGTTGACTACGCATATTCAATACAAATAAATGGAGACAAATTCAGAAATTTCGAGACACAGTTTTTGTCAGCAATGCTAAAGTATACATATATTGATACTCACTTTTTGAAAAGAACAACTATACACATTTTGGCATGCATTTTTTAATCCCTCTCATGTATATTTGTACTCTATTTTTAACAATAGACTTATAAATTTTGGGAAATTAATTCAAATTCAACATTTTTAGTAAATTTTGTAAACCTTGGGAATATGAACCATTGCATTTTGAATTTGAATGGTTAGGGTAGTTTAAAGGAAAAAAATCCTTGGAGCAAAAGCATAGATATGGAGATTGTAAATGAGCAAAGGGTTTTGGGGTCTCTTTTGATTTGGTCTTTTTGTAGATTTTGTTATTGTGGGGATCCAAAGACATGTGCATAAGATTTGTGAATATAATGAGACCTGAGATTATTTACCATTGATAACCAGTAGAAATTGTTGGT
>ML781068.1:547919-594790 GCA_009831015.1 Picea engelmannii
CCTCTCTTAAACTAATAGCTAATCCCTGACTTGTTTTCCAAAAATTAGAGCTAAGCTGAAGGGAATCAATATCCCTCAACTTGGTTTCCTCAAGTAGTAGGACCTTCAGTCTCTCTTTCTTTACCAACGATTTCACTAAATTATATTTGGAGGGACACCTAAGGCCCCTACAGTTCCAGGAGAGAAATTTCATCATTTATTAGAATATTTGGAGGCCCCTCCCTTGAGGGGGTTGGATTCATTGTGTGTCCTTGGTCCTCTTGGTTCTCTAGTGACAACCCCATCGAGGGTGGATTAAATACCTCTATCTTTTTCTCTGATAGCTTTTGTCTCACATTTTTTCCTATTGGATTGATGACCCACTTTCTTAATGGTTTGTGTTTTCTTCCCTTTTGGGAGACTTTCCAAGTTGACTATCGAAGAGACTCTTGGTATGAGCCTAGAAGTGGGCTCTACTTGAACCCGTTTCATACATGAGTCATATCCCCCTAGAGTCTTCTTTAATCCCTTTTCAGAATCTATAAACATGAAAAGATTGTCGAGCGGTCTTGTTGCCCTTCACGCTCGTCAAACTCAAATTTGAAGGCACGTCTGTCTGGCGATAGTTTACCCCTTTTTCGGTACGGATAGTCAATTGTACAAACAAAGGTATACTTTAGGAGCTTTGGTTTTCTATAAGAGTATTCTCAGGTATAAGTTTAACCCTTTTTCGGGCCCGAGGGACTAAATTTATGAAAAAGGAACCCCCGCGGAGTCCATAGTTAAGCTCTTTTCATATTCCCTAAAATTAAAAAGATCGTCGAGTGAGCTTGTTTCTTCACACGCGTTAAACCGGCCCAGAAGAACATCCATTATCGAGTCCATAGTTAAGCTCTTTTCAGACTCCTTAAAAGTGAAAAGATCGCCAAGTAACCTTGTTCTTTCACACTCGTTAATTGGTTTAGAAAAACATCTACTGGCATGAGTTTACCCCTTTTTCCGACCTATATATTAAGGAGGAAAAAGGTACACCTCGAGAGATTCATCTCTCTGGGAGAGTTCTCTTTAGTAGATTTTATACTTTTTTCAGGCTATGGAGACTAAATCTAGAAAAAGGCAGGGAGTCCATAGTTAAGCTCTTTTCAAACTCCTTAAAATTGAAAAGATTGTTGAGTGATCTTATCTGTGTCACACTCGTTAAAATGGTTTTGAATAGACGTATTTTTGATGCTAATTTATCCCTTTTTCGATCCGACTAGACTATCTTCGAAAAAGGTACCCCAATGGAGTCTTCTATTATTCTTTTTTAGACTCTCTAAAAATGAAAAACCACCAAGCTTACCTTCTCTGGGCTCGTAAAAAATACATTGAAGGGAGTTTCATCGTGTCTTGCTAATCACAGTTGCCTAATGACGGCTCCATGTGGCTCTTGACTGAACCTTTGAAGCATGCCTTATACGCAAGCCTTGTAGCACTTTGCCTCTGCGATCTGACACCTTGACCCATGGAGGATTTTTCCCCGAGTTTCCTTTTCCTGCACATGTCTCCTTTCTATGAGCATTAGTGTGTTCCTTGCACTTGGAACTAGTATGCCTGCGACACTTGTTCCTCCTTTGTAACGTAGCATTCTTTTATTCTTTTTCAAGCTTTCAAAATATTGAAAAAGACAAAAAAAAAACAAATATACCCCAAAAAGAGGAAGGAAAAAATATTTTATTTTTATGACAGCACAATGAGTCACCCTTGGACAAAGCACATCCTTTCATTTATCGTCAAGAATTGAGATTTAATATGACCTTCAGAAGTTGTTCTCATAACATAGAGTTGTGTCCTCCTCCATTTGGTTATTCTTCCAAACATATGGAGAGTTTGTGTTGCCTCCTGCATTGTGAACTTATGTCAATGCCATGCTTCCCGAGTTTCATCATCAATCGTGTTATTGTCCAAGGGAATTTTTACCCAACTTGAGTCGGGCCTTCTGCATTCTGTCTCTTTACCTCATGCCCGACCATCTCAAAAGTCCAATCAAGTCCTTGTTCAAAATCAATGAAGTTCTCTGCTTGATCATCGAGATTCTCTTGTCTGTTCCCCGATGAGTCGTTGAAGACCTCTGGGTAGTGAAGTTGTACACTCACATTACACTCCTACCCAAGTTGTGAAGATCTTGAAGTTTTTGCTAAAGCTCTGAAGACCACATCTCTAGCCATCAGGCATTGTTAGCTTCTTGAAGATGGATACTATATATGTATATCTTTGATTTTGAGATGTAGATACACTGTGTATAACTCGCGGCTACACTTTATATATTTATATGACATGGATCTGCAGTGTAATTGATTGGCAACCATGATTTATTTCATCCTGAGCATGGGTATGCTCACCTCGGTGAGATAATTGTTATTTTGCAAATGGCACCTCTCGAACTATGGTCTCGGGCTCACTCACTTCGTATGTTGGTAAAGATTTGTAATGTATTTCGGCCATTAGAAGCTATTCTGACGTCACACATTAGGGGGCATTTGTTATAACCCTAATTTGCACCTAACATGCGTACCTAGCAACAGGCCATCTTACTTACTATTTTTTCCAAGCCAATATTGAATAACTCTTCTTAAAAAACAATTTTTTGAAGATGTATGCACCTTGCACCACTACTGCCCACGTATGTATGCTAGTTGTACCACTACTTCCCACGTATGTATGCTAGATGCACCATTATGGCCCGCGTATACTCATAAAAGTTGCAAAAAATAAAAAGTTGCAAGGGATTCGTTGAGATTACGAGCTATTGGGTGGTTTCCTAACCAATTGGCTGCCTATAGCCCATCACCCAATCGAATAACCATCTTTTTGGCATATAAAAAGAGGTGTTGGGGTCCCATTCCAAGGAGAAACATAGCAATAGTGAAATTCTGCCCATTTTGCTTTCCCCCCTTGCCCCAAGAATTTGCAACCACATTGTGAGTTTTGAGCCAGAATTCCTTATTCTTGCCCTTTTTCCTCATCCATAAGCCTATGCCCATTCTCTAGAGAGAAGTATGAGAGAAGAAGGATACGTGGAAGCAGTTGGAGCTTGGTGAAGAGGATCCTAGGACTGGGTTCGAGGAGTAGTCATCGATCTCGTTTTGTAAGTGACTTTGTGAGATTAATATAAAGAAGTACTTTTGTCGTCCCGCCATATGATGTGTTCAATCTTTATGTTTGTTTTACATTTTGTTATGACATCTAACCCACTAATTCATACATAGAATGCATGTTCGTAGTTTCTTGTTTGTCTTTTGGTGAATGCAGGCCAGCCTTGGGAGGATATTTGCAATCAAGAAATGACCGAGCGCAAAGGGATCGACACTAGACGTGGAGTTTAAGGTAGGACTACCGGATCCCTATACTTTGTATTTTATGCATGAATGTGGGGTGTTGTCGAGATAGTTGTTAAAAGTAGGAGACTTTAGACGGTTAGCTCTACTTGCACTTTAGAACCCTAGTGTAGTCTGTAGGAGGGTTTTCCCACTATAGCAGATGACCATTGGTATTCACCTTCCAAGTGACGCTTTCTATCACCTATGAATCTTTACATTTCCATTATTTAAAATACTATTTACATATTACCCAAGTTCGAGGATTAGGTATTCAACATTTCCCCCCTTAATCCAAAGGGGTATCAAATCAAGTGATACTTTTGTTGAAGTGTTTCATTCAATCATGGAATATGGGATTTTTGGATAACTTGATTGCAGAAGTATTTTCAAGTAGAAGAGGAGTAGAATTCACCTATTTCTCCTGCAATTTTCAAGTATTTTCCTAAGCCACACAATCTCCTTTGTTGCTTCTGTAGTTGCGACATATTTTGCCTCTATTGTGGAATCTACCAGAACTCGTTGTTTGCATGATATCCAAGAGACAGTTGTTGATCCAAGACTCACGAGATATCCTAAAGTTGTCACTCCATTTTTTTTATCCCCAACAAATTCTGAATCAAAATATCCAATTAGGTTGAAGTCGTCCACCTTAGAATATTTGAGTCCAAAATCTTGAGTTCCCTTCAAGTATTTTAGAACTTTTTTTGTAGTAGACTAGTGTCCTTCACAAGGTTTTTTCATGAACCTAGAAAGAATCCAAATAATAAATGAAATATTTGGTTTGGTGGTGGTAGGGTAGATAAGACTTCCCACAAATGATCTATCTTGGTTATATCCTCAAATTCATTCGCTTCTTTTGATGTGATCTTCAAATTCTATTCCATTGGAGTAGAGATAGGATTACACTCAGCCATTCCGAACTTGTTCAACAATTCTCTAATGTACTTATTTTGGGAGATGAATATGTATTTTGGATTTTGAATCACTTCAATTCTCAAATAGTAGTGAAGATGTCCCAAATTTGTCATCTCAAAACCTTTCTTCAACTCTTTCTTTATGAATGTAATATAAGTTTCATTGTCCTTTGTTATCAATAGATTATGAACATCCACTACAAGACATACCAAAGTTTTTCCAACTTTTTAAACAAACATAGTTGCATCATCGAGATTGAAGTGCTTGAAATTCAATTTCATAAGATACTCACTTAGCTTTTCATACCAAGCTCACAGTCCTTGCTTCAAACCATACAAGGATTTGATGAGATTGCATACTTTTTGTTCTTGTCCCTTCACAACAAAACCTTTTGGGTGAGACATAAAGACATTTTCTTTCAAGTCTCGATTAAAAAAAATAGTCTTCACATCCATTTGATGATTTTTCCATCCATTTTGTGCTTCCAAGAAAAATAGAGTATGAATAGTATCCCATTTCGATATGGGGGCAAAGTCTCCTCATAATAAATATCTTATTTATGTGCAAATCCTTTTTACAGAAGCCTTGTTTTGTGCTTGTCAGGTGAGCCATCTGATTTGTAATTTTTCTTGAATATCCACTTCAGCCAGTTGGTTTGGTTCTGAATGGAGGGTCCACCAAATTCCATGTCCCATTCTTGATGAAAGCATCATACTCATAATGCGTGGCTTCTTTCCACTCATCATGAGAAGTGGCTTCTTCAAAGGAATTTAGTTCAAATTTAGTAGATCAATTCAAATCACAATCATATGAAGCATCCATATCATCTACATCGCCTAAATTTGAATTATCTACATCACCTCCATCTTATCTTGATAAAATTCTAGTTCTTGTCTTTCTGACCTCATTGAGATGAACACTTTCAAGTGTTTTTATGAGCCATTTTGGTGGACCTTTCTTAGATGGTCTAGATTTCTTAGTTGATTGAGATGATGTTGGATTCTCATCAAGAATCAACCTTTCAATCCTCTCAATCACATCATCCAAATGAACTTCGGGTTCTAATGAAGTAGTTGGAACTTCTTCACGAGGGAGAGATGGTGTGTCAAAAGGAGATTCTAGAGATTGATCCAAGATAGGGATCCCCCCTTCAAGATGCAGAATCTCATCATGAAATTCAATATATGTCTTTACATGAGTGAGTTTATCTAGATGATCAAGCAACATCTCAATAAGTTTATCATTCTTGGAGGATTAAAGAAAAATTACATCTCTAGAAATAAGTTTACCTCATCATAAAGATGATATGCCTTGGTGGTATTTGAGTACCCCAAGAAGATGCACTTCTAACTCCTTGCATCAAGCTTGTTTCTTTGCTCCTTAGGAATTAAGGCATAGCAGGTGGAACTAAAGACCCTGAGATTCCTGAGCGAGGGAATGCAGTCATAACACATTTCATAGGGAGTCTTATTTTCAAGAGCATGAGATGGACACCTGTTTTTCACATAAACTGCACATAAAACTGCATCGGCGTAAAACATCAATTTTACATTTTTGAAAAATATAATGAAATGAACCATGTTTAGGAGAGTCATGTTTATTCTTTCAACTACACCATTTTGTTGAGGATTGTATGGAAATGTGGTTTGATGTTTGATCCCATATTGGAATAGATAGTTTTCAAATTCATTAGATGTATATTCTCTTCCATTATCAGTGTGAAGAGAGAGAATACAAGATTGAGCTTCATTTAGGATCCATACATGAAAACTTTTAAAAGTTTAAAAAACTTGTGATTTATCTTTCAACAAGTACACTCAACACATCCTGGTGTAATCATCAATAAAATACATTATATATTTATTGTCATTTATAGATGGAACAAGCATGAGGCCACACAATCATAATGTATCAATTCAAGTTTTCGACATGATTTGGAAGTAGAATCATGAATTGGTTGTTTGCTATGCTTTCCAAGGATACAAACATCACATTGCTTCAAGTTCCTAGGAATAGTAGGAAAACCAAAAACATGGTTATTTTTCAACAATCGAAAATTGTCATAATTAATATTACCAAATCTAACATGCCACGAGAGACTAGATGGAATTGTACCTTCATCATAATGAGAGAGGTATGCATAATTCTATGCATGAGCAGATGTCCCTTTCAACTTCAACAATCTTCCATATTCCACCTCGATCATGATGACCATGCTGTCAGAAGCCTTATTTCAACTTTGCCACAGAAGATATGAATAAAGTGGCCTTGTTTTCAGATGTGCAAAAGAGACAACAAGTTCCTTCACAACATAGGCAGATAGAGCACATCATGCATAATAAAATATTGCGAGAGTCTATGCAATTTAAGCTTGATGGTGCCAATTTCTGAAGGTTTGAGACTTGATTTATCTACAAAATAAACTTATTCCATCTACATTGTCATTGAAATCTTCGAAGAAATCTCTCTGGAAGGTCATGTGGCAGGGTGCACATATGTCAAGCAGCCATGCATCTTTCCAAGATGCAAATGAAGTGTGAAAAAAATCTTTAGTTACTTGCAATGGGAAACAATATAATAAGAAATTCAGGTGCTTTACCTTTCGTGAGATCTGATGTTTTACCTTTGTCTTCTTTCTGATTATGTTTGTCTTTGATCTTCTCCCATGGGATTCTACAGTTCTTTGCTTCATGTGGCCCATTCTTTTCGCAATGCTCACAGTGAAGATCATATCTCTCGCCTTGGTTGTGTCTACTCCCCCTCCCCTGCCTTTGAAATTCTTTCTTCCACATCCTCTTTTACTGCCTAATCCTCCAAAATAATCATGTGATTGTTTCTTCCCTTTCTGAGCAAGGCACACGATCTCACCGATGGACTAAGTTGACTTCTTTCCAAATGATTTCTCATGTTCTGCAAATTTATCCACCAAAGTGTCAAATGTGATGGATTTCATTTAACCACTAGCTTGCAAGGATTCAAGGTATTGATAATATGTAGGGTAGATGGGCCTTAATGGAGGTTGTGAGAGGAAGCTATATCTTCACATTCCGAGTGAGAGTCATACAAATCTTTCAATTTCTTCAAAGCACTATAGGAGTCATTAATGAAAACAATATGGCAACTCACCTCTTCACTTACTATCACAATAATCACAACATATGCTTTATAATCTTTGTCCTTCCATATGACATGCTCCTTATTTGATGTAGGAATGGTCGCTCTGCAAGTGTTCGATTGTGCTATTGATTCATGACCATGAACCATACCTATGACCATGAACCATACCCGTTGAAGGGTTTCTACAGTGAGAGAAAGAATGAACACGGACATGAAGGAAATTCCAGGCGATGGCAAACTAACGCTCATGGCAGGGGAGACAGACTGACAGAGGAATATCCAGAGACGTTTTTGCACGCGAGAGGAGAGGAGGGAATGAAACGCCCAATGGAGAGAATTGAGATTCAATTAAAACGCCCAATGGAGAGAATTGAGATTCAATTAAAACGCCCAACGGACATAATCATGGGGTTAACCTGCTTTGGCTTTGATACCACTGATATGCCAAAGTATGGACAGAGAATGTACAAAAACATAGAATCAGCAGGGGCATTCCGAGAATTGAACTCGGGACCTCCCGCACCCTAAGCGAGAATCATACCACTAGACCAAATGCCCACTGTTGAATTTTTGTTTTTGACATTCTACTCTGGAATTTAACTACGCAAATGGAAAGGTGAATGAAAAAATGGAACATATATGTCGTAGAATTCTGAATATGTAAATTCATTGTCACAAGGCGGATTTGAAACGACGGCCTAATTAAGGTCTTTCATATATGAATTCTCAAAATATATAAAATAAGATTAATTTATTTAAAAATATTCAAAATTTTATAAAATTGTATAATTTTGAATATTTTTTATAAAAATATTAGTTCGTGTAATTTAAAAAATTAGTAAAATTTGTAGATAAGTATAAAGCTTTAAATTTTTTCAAAGTTTTAAGATATTAAATCTTTTTTGTATATCAAAATTATAAATCTTAATATTACTAGCATATCTTTGAAGCAGTGGAAAGGAAACACCGAAGTGAATTGGTGTGGTTACTTTGTTTAAAGATTATGAGATTTTGTTTTTGGAAGGATTTAAAGCGATGCAGCGATAAATAGTTAGTGGACAAATTTTTGGACCAGTGATCTATATCCCCATTCTCAGTTGTAGGTACATCTAATGCATCTCATAAATCCTATACAACCTTTGTGTGAAATTGGGTGAATCGATAGATTTGGACATGCAACAACATGATAAAGTAACTGATAATGAGAACAAATTGATTTCCTTCTATAACCCTTCGTGCCGCCACTAAAGCATTTCAATTTACCTTACATATATAATTGGTTCAGTCATTGTGGTCAACAGAGGGCAAATGACAACACCGATTAGACTTATTGAAAGCTTCATTTGTGACAAGCTAGTTTGATCAATTTAAGCAAGTGATCAATGTTGAATGTAAATGCATCAAATGGGTAGGAGGGAGGAAAAAACAAACGATTATTTCAGCCAATCACAACTTCAAATGGGGTATTTCTTTTATGCAATATCACAATTAAGAATGCAAAACATGGAAGGAATCACTAATGTGTCCAAACACATTAAGACGAAATGTGTAAGCAACAAGTGTGGACCACCCAAGCTGCCACGATGAATAAGTTAATCATTTGACCCAAATCATGCATGTAATGACCCAAAAGTGAACTGCCCCAAGTTTGTAAAGACTTGCAAACAAAGTTGGTGTATTTTCGACCCCCACTCAAATAATTTAGGTAGATCCTTTGTTCTTAGCAGTGGTTCGAGCACTGGAAGACATTTGGGTAAAATGAAAAATTGGATTCATGTATTAGAAGACATATTCAGGAAAAATTTAAAACTAGATTCATACATTGTTGGCATATAAAATGTTGTTAAAACATGCACCCAACTTGCACATGAGGTTGTGGTATAACATAAAAGTCAACAGTCCACTGGATATAGGTTTTGAGTTCCATCATCTAGCTAGTTACAACTACACTCTTGGTGGGTTTGATCACTAGGAAATAAATCATTTGAATCTCATGCGGTGGAAAGAGATGATTCAGTGTTTTTCAATGAATAAATGGTTACAGATGGAAAGTTCTTATACACTCTGGATAGATGGTGAATCCTTGAGACAAACCCCCCCCCAAAAAATACCTTCAATGTAATAAGGGGTTGTTGGAGAAAAATGTGTAGCATGGGTTAGAGTATGAATATTTCTAAATAAATCACTATGTTATCGTTATCACCATGTAATCATTATGTTCTTGGGACATGCTTGGATATCTGGTTTGGGGTTGTTCTAGACTTCGCTTGTTTCATTAGACTCCACTCAAAGTTCAAGTGATTATACGTTGTTTAACACATTCATGCTTAATGAACAACCATAGATCAAAAGGAGAGGGACTTGTTGCTCTATAACATTGTTTTGTGTTTTGTTAGGACTTCAACCAAGTTCTAGAGGTGTTTTTAGAAAAGGATGAAAACACATATGTTATAAAAAAATGTATTCCTCTATCCATGTTATTTGTTTAATAACAACTAAAAAAACACGAAACCTAAAATCAACATGGACACCAACCACACTACAACAAGGGTACAAAAGAAAAACTCATATTGAAAAAGGAAAACCAAGAGTAATTTACTAAGTGGGTAATTAATTACAAAATACAGACGACGTCCTTCAAACTCAAAACTCTGAGCAAGATCTCACCCACTTATTGGTCAAAAATTTGTGATGCATAAATAAAGTTACAACTTTTTTGTTTCATTTTTTATTTGACACCTCACGTCCTTGAAAAACCACCTAGTGATTTTGGTTGCACGTACATCTTGCGAGCAATTTCCTCAAGAAAACCCATTTGTTTTGTTTATAGAAAAGACTAAATTAGTGACTTATAAAAATATGTTACACATACACACTTAGTGGCGACATTGAATCTCTTCATTAGCAACAAAAAGAAGGTGTTCCATGTGTTTTAAGTGATGTGTAAGAGAGATGATCTCCTGATGGTAAGCCAATGATTGTTCCACTGATTTCTCCTCCAACTCTCCAAGTTGAGTGCATAGCCTCTCCTCTACTTCATGAGTGTGGTGAAGACAGATCCTGATCTCCTCCATCTCAACCCGCATCTCTGCCTCCTACTTTTGTCTCTCCTCCAATTAGTGACTTATAAAAATATGTTACACATACACACCCAATGGTGGCGTTGGATCTCCTCATTGGCAATAAAAAGAAGGTGTTCTACGTGTTTTAGACGTTGTGTAAGGGATATGATATCATGATGGTAATCCCATGCTTGTTCCACCAATTCCACCTCCAACTCTCTACGATGAGTGCACAATCTCTCCTCCACCTCTCGAGTGTGGTGAAGGCGAATCATGGTCTCCTCCATCTCAACACGCATCTCTGCCTGCAACTTCAACTCCTTCCTTCGTCTCTCCTCATGATCAAGACACAATGTGTTGTCCGAGACTATGCATAAAATCCATGGAGTAAGCCATAGATCAATAGCGCAATGGTGACATAAATGAATAGGGACTGGGGCAGACCAGGATCAAGAAGCATCCTGGAAGCTGCCACTTGGAGTCGATGAAGTATAAAACATGTGGAAAGAGATGATTCATAGTTTGTCAATGAATAAATGGTTACAAATGGAAAGTTATTATATTCTCTGGAAAAACAACAAATACTTGAGATGAACCTCCCCTTAAAAAACACCTTCAGTGTAATAAAGGAAGAAATACTACAACAAAAATATTACAGAATCAAATGAATATTCACATATCAACGAAGATAACACACTTCTCACAATATTCTACAATTTAACACAATATGTCATAGGTTATTTTAAGGGAGGGTTCTCTTCAAGGCTTTCATCATTTTTCTAGAGACACTTGAACATCGACACGTGGCATCTTAGTTTTGGTCGGTATTCTATACAAATTCTGCCATGTTTTGACCTAGTTTGACCTTGTTTTTTACTTTTTGTCGCTCGATGGATGTTATGATTCTTCTTGGTGATCTTTTGGTCCTTTAAAATTCTTGTTCCTTTGGATTTGTTATTGTTTGATGAATGGTACTACTTATACAATCCTGTGGGAAGGTTGGAATTTCACCATTTGAATTTAGGATAGGGTCTCACAGCCTTACATTTTCATTCTAATTGATGATTTTGACTTTTCCATAGGATCGACCCCACCGAAGTGCGACACAGAACCTTCTATGTTTCTTTAGAAGTGTTGTAATTAGGTGGTAGAGACTTTTCCTCCATGGAATCCCTAGGTAGATCATTTTGTTGCATTTCTACGTCCATGATGTGAATTTCCTGTAGGCTTGGGAGTCATTTTTAGTCCCACCACGAATTTGTATTGAAGCCTCACTCTTCTTCTTCATATTTTTCTAGCATGTACCCGAAGGACTCCCTGAGAGCATGGTTTGTTATTTTTAATCTCACTTAAACTTTGAAAGCAACGTCTAACGAGAATTTATCCTTTTCAGCCTCATTTAGATTACTTAAGAAAAGGAACCCCCATGGAGTCTTATTTAATCCCTTTTCAGACTCTCTAAAATTGAAAAGATTGATGAACGATTTTGTTTCCATTCACGGTCTTCAAACTAAAATTTGAAGGCACATCTATCCGATGATAGTTTACCCATTTTTCAGTCCCGATGGCTAATTCTATGAAAAAGGTATGCCCTAGGAGCTACAGTTCGCTAGGAGATTATTCTCAAGTGTAAGTTTAACCCTTTTTTAGGCCCGAGGGACTAAATCTGTGAAAAAGGAACATTCTCCTTGGTTTTTTTTTTATCTCTTTTTCAGGCCTTGAAGATTATTTATGAAAAAGGAAATTCCTTGGAGTCTTCTTTAAGCCCTTTTCAGAATCCCAAGAGTTGTGCTATGGGAAAAATCCCCCTAATCTGGGTCTAGCGACTAGGCGGAGCCTTGACACCTTAAAAGACAAAAAATATTCTATTCTACCCAAATATGACAAGACTTTATGATAATTAAGGGAAGAGAAAGAAGATTGAAATGTGTACCTTAAGTCCTTACCGTTGTTTTCGATCCCTTCTGATTGTTGTTTGTTTCAAGATTGTAGGCATCCTCCCAAAGTTGACCTAAAACAATGTTACATAAAAAACCATGACAACATATGATTAATTATCAAGATCATATAAACGGTTAGTTATTCATGAAAACATTCATAAACTCAAACAAATAGACATAAAGATCTGGGACAAGAAATTTTCTCTTTTATTAATAATAAAATTGGAAGTTACAACATGAATTTTGTTGGTGCCGCTCCACGAACCTCGCCTAGGTTCCTCTACTTTGTCTCCAAGTGCACTATTCTTGATATACTATCCTCACCACCAACATGCCAATATAAGGGAAAATGATGGATCGTATAAAGAGGATGGATGGAAGGGAATGTTGAGGATGAAACTCAAAGTAGAATGCAGAAGGCTTGGAATACAAAGGGAGAAAATTTGGCAGAGTTCTCTTGCCTCTTGTTTGATATCTCCAAATGACCCCCCAAAGGCCCTTTTTATATGAGCAAATGATGGTTAATTCATTTCCAAAAGGGCTATAGGAGGTAATATGGTTGCAAAACCTAAGATAGCCCGTAAACTCCATCGGAAAGCGTGAAATTTATATTTTTTTGTTAGTTTTTAGAGTACACACGTGCTTTTAGTTATGAAACTAGCTTATGTACGTGGGATTTTAGGCATGTAGCTAGCATATGTACGCATTCTGCCTATGCATTAGGGCATACATGCCATACAATTTATTTTTTTTTGAGAAGAACTCAACCAAAACGGGTTGGCAAATGTATGAATGAGTAGGCCAACATCAAGGATGCATAGAAGTGGCATTTTGAGTTATAACAAGTTGCATGGCCAATTACAGCTTCAAGGTTAGTATCCCTAGGAGTGATCGATTTTTCCTTCATTTCTACCCTTCTAGCTTTTAAGAATTGCAGTGTTGCATCGCCTATTTTATTTGTAAATGTTGGAAGTCCGCAATTGTTATCCATTAGCCATTTTCATTGTCGCTGATTTTTTTTGAAAGGATATATATTCAGTCAAAGCTAATGGTTTAAGAATGTAAGAAATATACAGTGTCCTAGAGTAAGATCATAAATTTCTTTTGATTGGTTCATAATGATGTGTAAATTAAAAACAGAGTGCAAACAAGGTGTTCTAAATTCAAAAGTAGTTTAGCAAGATCCTTTTTATATTGATATAAAATGGAGATGGTTAATTTTGACAGAATCATGACATCAATACAAAGAGTGTCCATTAAATATTACCCCAACTATAGTGAAGCTCAAGTATCTCTCGATTTTGACATTGTGTTGTTTACAAGTTTGAACACATTATTCAACATTATGGTGAATTGATAAAAGTTTTATTTTCTTTATCTTTAATCTCTCTTTGTCATTATCTAAAACCTCTCAGATATACCATAAAGACACATTAGAATTTTTAGTTAAAAACAAAGTATTCAATTTTGAGAAAACCAAAACTAATTTACGATAAACAATCTAATATTTAATGTTTTTTCATATTTTATTTTTAATGGACGTTAAAAATATATAAAATCAATTTCATAAATATATAGAAAAATCTCATTTGTAAATAAAAATTACTAATTAAAATTTATTTATATACATGGTATTAAATATGAATATAAAACATTTTTTCCTATTTTGAAAAAACAAATTACCCTTTTCCGAAGAAAAGTAAAAGTAGATTTTTAATATTAGTAATGCAAAACCTTCAAAATTCCATGAAACAAACATATTTATAGAGTAACATCTTGGAATATAAAATATACCTTAATTGCAAAACTATTTTTAATTTTCTTTGCATATTTCAAGCTAATCAATCTTGCTAGCACACAATCGATTTCAATGTATCCAATCTTGCAATCCTCCATCAGTTGAACCAATAATGCAATCTTCCATTGATGCCTATTTGCAGCAGTTGGGCTTTGAGAAGAGTGAGACAGATCCCAACCAATACTAAATTGTGGTTGGAGAGGATCCTCTCATTCTCTTATTATATGTGGATGATCTATTCATTATAGGGGTAGAGAGACTCATCAACAATTGCAAGGAGAACATTGCTTCAGAGTTCGAGATGAATGATATTGGACTGATGCACTACTTTTTGGGTTTGGAGGTTTGGTAGGAGCCTGGACACATCTTCCAGGGACAGGGGAAGTATGTGTGTGAAATTATGAGGAGATTTCATATGGAGGACAATAGGCCCATGACCACTCCGATGATTACCAACTAGAAGAAGTTTCATGCTTTTGAGTCACATTTTGTGGATTCCACTTTGTACCGTCAGTTGATCAGGTCATTGATGTATTTGGTCAATACCAGGTCAGATATTAGTTTTGTTGTCAACACTCTCAATCAGTTCATGGTGGAGCCTAGGAGAGTGCACTGGGTGGCAGCAAAACATGCTCAGGTATCTTTGTGGTATGGTAGACTATGGTCTAAACTATCAGAGAGGAGATGGATTTCATCTAGTTGGCTATACAGATTCAGATTGGGGAAGATGTGTCAGTGAAAGGAAGAATACTTTAGGGTGTTGTTTCGGATTGGGCTCAATAGTTGTGTCTTGGTTCAGTCGGAAGAAAAAGTCAGTGGCTTTGAGTTCTGCAGAGGCTGAGTATATGGCAGTCAGTCAGGCCAGTTGTGAGGCCCTTTGGCTTCGCAATTTGCTGGTAGGATTGTTCGGTGTGCAGTTTAGGCCTACCGTGATTTACTGTGATAATCAGAGTTGCATTAAACTCTCGGAGAATCCAGTTTTTCATGACTGGTCTAAGAATATCGAGATTCATTATCACTTCATCTGTGACTATGTTCAGAGAGGAGTTGTGGAGCTACAATACATATTTACAGAGGAACAGGTTGCAGACATACTCACCAAGGCATTGGGCAGAGGCAAGTTTGTATTTTTCAGGGACAAGCTTGGAGTGGTGAGTAACACTTTCCTTGGTAAGAGGGAGTGTTAAAATTTTAATTAAAAGTACCTAGGCAAGTGTTTCTCATCACCTAGCCACCTAAGGGGTGAGAAAGTGCCTAATGTGGATCCTAGTCATTTAATTTGTGAGATGCAAATTAAAAGGTGACTTTTTGAGACTTAGGGATAGTGGGTGGATAAAGTGATTTTATTTCCACCATTGATCTCATCTAATCTCCACCGTTGGATGAAGAGACTTTTCACCTTCCCTCATGAGGTCGATTAGGGTAAGGGGGTGCACCCATTGTTGTTGTTGTTGTTCATTGTTGAGAGAGCAAGAGAAAGAGAGAGATCGAGCTTGAGATAAAAGCAACATTTGCAGAGCTAGGGCACGAGTTTCAAGGCAGCTAGCAGGCACGGGTTTCAAGGCAACAGACAACAAGGAAAACAATCTATACAGTACGGATTTAAGGAGGTCATACAACATTAAATGTGCATAGAAATCGAGGAGGATAGCAGTAGATTTTTCTGAGTGTATTGGTACGCATTCCAAGGCCATCGTAAAACATTTATTGGCACAAATTTCGAGGAGAGTATTGGGCATGTTTTTATGAGTAATAAAAATCCGTACAGTCCATACGGACCTGCACGAAATTCGAGGGTCGTACTGTCATAAATTCTAGGCACGTTTTTCTAGAGTATTGGCATGGTTTCCAAGGCATTGCACTGTTGGGTATTTATGTATAGTTTGAGCAGATGGTCGGCACACAAATCGAGGACATTTCGTACATCATTCATTGCGGGTACAATTGTACAATGTACAGATTTTTAGCACAGAAATCGAGGAGCATTTCCAGGACTGTTCAGAAGGATTTTTGCTGAAGAAAGTCTGAGATAAGTTTGTGTAATTTCTGAAGATGAATATGCTGTAAATGAAATTTCTCAGAAGCTCCTAAATAATAAAAACTCCCTCTCTCACTGGTTTTCCCCTTATGGGTTTTCCAGGGTCACTGTTAGACCAAAAATCATTGTGTTAAATTTTTTTTTGAGTTTATGTGTCACTGATATTTTATTTACGTGTTATAAAGGATGTTCAGAATCCTCATGTTTCAGTTTTGAAAATTATTTTCTACTGTGTTTAATTAGTTGTTATAAATCTAGGTTTGAGCATTAAACATTGGCTGAAAAATCAACAAGACTAAAACTAGGTTGGGGTCTGAAATTTTACATGAATAATACTGACAAACTTCTCCTATACTAATATCCTTCATTTTTTATGTTTTCTCCTTTTTTATGTTTTTTCCATTGTTGGTATTATGCTCTTATAAGTTTATCTTCAAAGAAACCTCATAGGTAACCACGTCCCTAGGATTCACCATATTGGACTCATACAATGCTTCTTGTTGAGTTCGAACTAAAGATGAATGGTGGCACTCATAAACGGATGCATAAAAACATATGGTGGACTATGGACGATGGTTTTCCAAAGGTGAGAGATGAGATGACATCCTTTTATTGGTTTATGAACTATGGACGATGGTTTTCCAAAGGTGATAGATGAGAGGACATCTTTTTATTGGTTTAGTAATTATTTACAAGATTTTGAATGATTTTAAATATACAAATTAAATTATTGTTAAATTATTAAATTAATAAAAAGTTATAAGTTTGAATCATTTTGAAATATAATTTTAAAATTAATTATGTTTTAATGATAATATGATATTCAATTTTACTAAATAAATATACAAATTAAAATTTTATAATAATAATAATAATAATATATTATGAAAATAATAATATTAAAATAATTATAAGAAAATAAAGAATACATTGATCATTTAAAAATGAATCTAAAAAATTGATTTATTTTTTTATTTTTTTTTAAATCAATATATTGAATTTAAATGTTTATTTTATTAATATCAAGTTTTTATAATCCATAAGTTATATTATAATTTTTTTGTTTCCCTTTAATGTTGGGAGAACAAAACTTTGTGATTTGATTTTTAGTTCTTTGTTATTCTTTAATATTTAATATTGGGATTGTTATTTGATTTTTAGTTCTGCAAAGTGTGATTTCCCGTTTTTTGTTTGAAGATCAACAAAACTACCAAGATCTACAAAGGATGGATCGTAGGAAGAAGTTGTGTGGAGATTTGGAAAGGTAGAATAAACTTGCAAGATTTCTTTAGTAAATAAATAATAATAATAGATGTTTTCATCCATAAATAAAGAGATAGAATGGATCGTAGGAAGAAGTTGTGTGGAGATTTGGAAAGGTAGAATAAACTTGCAAGATTTCTTTAGTAAATAAATAATAATAATAGATGTTTTCATCCATAAATAAAGAGATAGAAGATACCGAATTGACTTTTACAAATAATTGTCCTTCAAAAATAAAACAAAGCATAATTTAAACCAATTAATTTAACATTTCTTGTTAGTTTTTATTTTTATTATGCATGAAAGAAGAGATGGTTCACAAGTTATAGGTAGATTATATAACAAACAAACAAAGGGGAGAAGTGGTTTACACGTTATGTGTAGATTGAATTACAAACCAAAATGTTGAAACAACCAAAGGTACACACAAATGGATGGATTTGATTATTGGTTATGATGACATTTGAGATTGTGCTTTAATACATTGTATGGTTGTTTTCATTTTTGGTACAACCAACTTGTCACATGTGGTATTTGAAGCTCACTTGTTGAACATTTGATGTTTGTAGAGAATGTTTTAGTTATCTAAAGTGTTTTTTTTATTTTTTATATTTTTGTAAATAACATTTTTGTTAAATCATTTTTATTTTCAATTTTCTCTGCCTTGCCATCTTTTCTTATGACATCCTTTGTCCATTCTTGGACACTATTATTTGTCCATTTTTGGATAGTATTATTTAACAAAATTGTGGGAATTAAATCCATATGATTGATACATGAGCTTATTTTTGCAAAAAGTTTGTGTGACATTTATTATATTACTTGTAAGTTATACTTATGAAGACGATATCTCCATTAGAGTTTGCTTACATCTGGTCACTCTCAATGTGTCATCAATATTGGCCATCATTTTGGAAAATGATCCAACATTGAGTGATGTTCATATAGAGGATTATATTATCACAATAAAGATAAAATCAATGACTTATTTACCAAATCTTTAATAAAGTTCAACACTATCAATATTTTTAGTATGTTTGGCATGAAGGAATATGTCATTCATGGGGTATAATAATGTTCATTTTCATTTCCTTGTCCCCATATTTTTACTATGTTTGGCATGAAGGAAGATTCCATTCCTGGGTATAATAATGTTCATTGTAATTTCTTTGTTTCCAAGTAAAGATTGGTGGAAATATTAGTGTATAATTTTAACAAAAAAAAATTATTATTATTTACACACATACATTTCAAAGTGAAACTTTGTAGGATTTCCCCTTTTTCTTAAAATGTTTTGTTTGGAAGATAGTTCAATTTCCAAACATGATCGTGGTTGATAACCCCGAGGGATTTCACCAAATTATATATATATACTAAGTAGTTATAAGGAATCATATAATAATTAATGATAGTTGGTGCAGACCCCAAGGAATACCCTTGAATACATATAAATACACATGAATATCATTGTATTGAGATATGTTGGATGTTTAGTATTTTAATGTAGAAAGCATGACTTATGGAGTGATTCCTTCCATAAGGAGTATTTTATGGTGTTGTCCTACTTTAAGGGTTTTCTCTATATACTTGTGCTATCTATTGTGTGTATGTATTTTTTTTTTGAAGTTAAGAATTATCTTTTATCTATTAAGGTTTATAAAAAGTGGTATCAGAGCTCTTTCTTGGGCCCAAAAGAGATATTTTTTTCTTTCTATTTTGCAAGTTTTTAAAGGGAAAAAGAGGGCCACAACACTTACATCAATTCATGTAGCTTTCTGAGAAAAAAAATGAACCACTTGAATTTCTAATTTCATCTTAGTGAAAGACCCAAGTTCAAAAAAAAATCGTCCAAATTGGATTTCAGATAGTGAATATATTGTTGATTTAAAATTGATGATTTTATGTTTTTTCATGTGACAATTGCATGCATTGTAGAGTAGATATATTGTGATAGAGTGCCTAGATTTCCACCATATTAATGTTAGTATAGGCATAATGGTTGTGGCATTTCATAATTTTTGACATAATAGAGATTCTGATCAATATTGAGGGAGTTATGATAATTTCAAATTTTATTTTTTAAAACTCTAGCAGCACAAAAGATCTACATTGAAAAGTAAGTTATTTTATTTAAACACTAGTTCTACTTGACGGTTTTTTCTTTCCAAGAAAATGTGATTTTTATAGAAAAAATTGATTATGGTAGTATTAAAGAATACATAAAAGAGACAAAGTCACTTTTTTCCAAATAATTTGAGAGCTTGGCTCAACTTTAGTTTACAAGACAATGCTACCATATAGTGGAAGTTACTTAACTATGACAAGACAAAGGCACTTTCAGATGAAGCACGTGAATAATTTTTTTAAACAGGTGGTCTCATGTCAAGAAGAAGGATAAAGAAAACATTAAGGGTTTACTTTTAGGTGAATGTTTCCTATTACAAGTTCATGGATGTCTTCAATAGACAAATGTTATTACTTCTATAAAACCTCATAGAAAATATAATTTCATCAATGTTAATTTGATCAAAAGATTGCAAGTCCCCACAAAACATATTCAATGCACATAGGTTGAGAGTGATAATGTTTAAAAATTTTAGGATTTGAAGATCACTATGGATAAATATGTGTTGCTTTCAAATTTTCATGCTATATATATGGATGATACATATATTATTTTTGGATATCCTTGGATGGAATCAATAGGTATAGTTAATATTAATGTGAAACATAAGTTTTTGAAGCTTTGGTACAAGAAAAATAAAGTAACACTACATGATATTTCTTTCACTAAACAATAAGGGGTCAAGGACACACATGAAGCAATGATTACATGGAAACTAATTGCAATACCTACAAACACATTAGATGTAGAATCTGAGGTTGAATCAAAAGAGAATTCCATATGAGCACCTAAAGGAGATCCCCATGAAAGGAACAATAAAAAGGAAGAAGACTATAAGGAGCTACATGACTTAAAGGAACTGCATGAGTCAATGAAAGAAGAACCGATAGATAAGGTTGTTTCATATTTCCACCCACACCACTTGAAGAAACAACAATCATCAAGGAGAGGTCATGGGCATCAACACACTTATTGTGGACCAACAAGGAACTATAAAGACACCCAACATAGAAGTACATTAATGACTAAAAGCAATGATTGGAGATATCATAGTAGCACAACAACAACAAGGAACCAAAGGAGAAACCAAGATTAAGATTGATATGGAAAGGCCACATTTGGACCCCATGTCCACATTTCACTAGGATGGATAGATGATCATGCTCGGTACCAGTTGAGTACATTCCTTAGTGGATCATATTATATGGATTCCACTCATGTTTCAAGGATGGAACACACGAAGGGTGATGGAATGTAATGTACCTAGGGAGGGTAATATGGGATATCTAAGGAGGTACCCAAGGGGGGTAAAGAATGTAATGTGGCCATAATCATGGAATAAGCCTACTTGGTGGTTGATGGGTAATAAATAAACATGAGTATCATATATGTTGGATGTTGAGTATTGTATTGTAGAAATCATGGATTGTGGAGTGACTCCTTTCATAAGATTATTTGATGGTGTTAGCCTTCTCTCTATATTCTTGTGTTGTTTATTTTGTGGATTTATTTATTTATTTTTTAAGTTAAGGGTTATCTTTTATCTACCAAGGTTTATAACAAGTGGTATCAAAGCTATTTCTTGGGCCCAAATGAGAAAATTTTCATTGTTTTTTTTCTCAGGTTACATTGCCTAGAGAAAACCCTTGAGTACTTCACGTCATTTCAAGGATGGTACCCAGGGTTAACCTTAGAATCTTTAGGGAACAACTTCAATAAATAAAATGTCTTAAATCTATTAGAACAATATACTCGTTAAGAGCTCAACATGTCACTTGCAGGAATTGAACCTAGGTGGGGAGTATAATAACCATTCCTCCCAACCATCCGAGCTAAACCCAATCGACAAAGAGAATTTTTATTGTTATTATCCTTAACCCAAAAAAAAATGAATCATAAAAGAGATATAAAAAATGATTCACACTTTATTAATATCAAAACCCTTAAGGTAGGGAAACACCTTACACTTATCCTTTTATGGAAATAATCCACTATTGTTCACTTGCCTCTTAAGGTTGGGAGACCTCTCAATGACATAAACTCCAAACACAATATTATTCCACACATCCATAAGGGGGTCTCCATTCTTATTTATAGCTAACAAGAGAATCCTAGTCATAAAAATCCCTAATGAAGTAATGGACATTATTTAATGATGCCACATTACATTTATTCCATAGTAACTACCATAGTGGGACTTAGTTAATAATAACAAACATAATGGGCCTTAGTAAATACTTGGTTGAGAATGGTGCTCCAAATTCCTAACATGGTCATGTATATGTAAATAAATAGAATCCACAAAAATATGATCCACATGATTGTAAAAGGTGAGTTCTAGATTGGGAAGGAACACTACCACTGGAGAATATGCATGTTGAGAAATGGTAGTCATAATGGGAACTTGAATTCCATTAGTTATGTTCTCTATATACGATGGAATAGAGTCATCAAATAGAAGGTCAAAGTATTTTTCATCCAGAAATGACAGTTATCCATATACCAATCATCATCCTCTAAATCATACCAGGAACATCATTCGTGGTTATACTCTTCATCAATGGCATAAATAATATTGGCCTCCTTAAATTCACAAAAGATATTCTTCATATCTTGTTTATATTAAGCGATTGAATTCATATATTTTTTATACCTATCAATAGAATGGAAAAATTCCATCTGATGTTCCTCCCATTTTATTGACATTGTTTTGTTCCATTAGGGTTTGAGACAAAAAATTTTCAGTGGCTATAGTGCATTGAATATTAATATGAAGCATAACATATAATGTATCAAATCAAACCACCAAAAATCCTCTATCCAATGGCATTGGTTTGGTTGCAATCTTAGCACCCTGTCAAATGATATTTTCTCTACACTATGCACAACCGTCAGAAACAATCCCCTGAAATAACTAATTTTAAATCAGTGATATCTTCACATTCTAGACTCTGATTTGGATGATTTAATTATTATTATTGTTTTTGTTGTTGTTGTTGTTGTTTTCTGAACTGAGTGTTTTTCCAAGAGGAAATCAAATCTATAACTAGTTTCTTTAAATTATGCTAAAAAATCTATAACAATTGATTTGAGTGTCGCAACCCTCTTTTCCCTTTGAAAAATTGCAATACAGAAGGAAAAGAAAATCTCTCTCTTTGACCCAAGAAATATCTCGCATACCAATTGTTATGAACCTTGACCCAAGAAATTGAATCACAAAAGAGAAATTAGAAATTCTAGACACATTTTATTAATATTAAAACCCTAAGATAGGTCAACAACTTACAATGGTCCTTTTACGGAAGGAATCCACTCATGTTCACTTGCATCTTAAGGTTCGATGACTTCTCAATGAACTAATCTCCAAATACAATATTCTTCCACACATCCATAAGGAGGAATTCATCCTTATTTATAACTAACAGGATAGCCCTAATCATAACAACCCTTAACTACCTAGTGGACCTTCTTTAATAAGGCCATATTACATTTATTTTTTACTAACTACCGTATCGGGTTTTATTTAATAATAAAAAACATACTAGACCTAGTCCACCTTACATTGAGTGACCTCCATTACTATTACTCTAATGGGCCCTTCCCCCCCCTATTACACCACTAGAGAGGATATCAATTGTGTGTGTGTGTGTGTAAATAATATGTTGTATCTCTTACATTGATTTCATGATCTAAAGAGTTTCAACTAGGGAGACCTCATGGGTGACCATGCTTATGAGATTCACCTTGTGTTAACTTATACAATGCTTATTTTTTAGTTCAAGTTGGAGATAGGTTGTGGAACGTTTCCAAAGGCTCCATAAAGATGTAAGGTTGGGGGAAAATATGAAATTTCTTTGTTAAGTGTCTATTGTTGAAAATATATGTTTCTCCACTGATTTTCTATTGTAAGCATCTTGTTAAATTAGCTTTAATGTTTACATCACCGAATTTTATGATTTAGCTTCATGTAAAAGGTGTTTACCATAAAAGGTACGTGGATTGCCTTTTTTGAAAATGGAATTTGGTGGATTGATATTTCATCTTAATGCTAATTTGAAAATCAACAAAGGGTGGCATGAAGACTTGTAGAGGTAGATTGGGATGAAAATTTATAGATGGATTGCAAACAAAATATCTTTTTGAATTGTAGGGGTGGATTGAATTAGCATCATCCCTACAAAAGGGTATTAGGAATTTCAAGAAATGAATTCAGGACCTTACTCACCTAAATCTTGCATCATACCATGGAGACCAAATCCATGATGTAGTATATGCATTATTCAAAATAGTTTGGAAATTTTTACGTTTGTTGGGACCTAGCAAAGCAAAAAATTTATAGAATGTATAGTTTCATGTTATTTTAAAATTTTTCAAGGTTTTGGACAATTCAAGGACACTAAAAAATCTAGGGACATGAAGGAACTACACCTTTAGAACTTTAACCTATAGAACTATGCCCAACACCTAAATTTCTATTAAATTCGTTACGTACTTAATTCTTTGCCAAATTCATTGCGTAAATTTATTGGAAAAAGAACAATTTTGAATCATCTTTATCCTACGCCTCAAATGCCTTAGGGATCAACAATGGAACTCGTTGTGATAAGGTTAGAAGGGTAGATGTTCCCCAGGGGTGGGGACCCCCTTGTGGGTGTGTCTCTGGACATTTTTTCCTTTGCTAAGTCATAAGTTATTGGTATATCTAGCTTGTGGGGTGTTGGATATAATCTTGGGTTATAATGGTATCTATTTGATTTGATCGCAAATCTAGCCCAGATCACTCTAATGAGTTATCGATTTTGACAAGCCAAGTATGGGAAGATAATCTAACTCCACACTTGATGATATTCATTAACATGGAATATCAATAAATATACATTCAAATTATGTTATAACCCTAATTTGCACCAGACATGCATACCTAGCAGCAGGCCATCTTACTTACTATTTTTGTCAAGCCAATACTGAATAGCTCTTCTTAAAAACCAATTTTTTGAAGATGTACGCACCTTGCACCACTACTACCCATGTATGTACGCTAGTTGTACCACTACTTCCCACGTATGTACGCTAGTTGCACCAATACAACCCGCGTATATTCATAAAAGTTGCAAAAAATAAAAAGTTGCAAGGGATTCGTTGAGATTATGGGCTATTGGGTGGTTTCCTAACCAATTGACTGCCTATAGCCCGTCACCCAACCGAATAACCATCTTTTTGGCATATAAAAAGAGGTGTTGGGGTCCCATTCCAAGGAGAAACATAGCAACAGTGAAACTTTTCCCATTTTGCTTTCCCCCCTTGCCCCAAGAATTTGTAGCCACATTATGAGTTTTGAGCTAGAATTCCTTATTCTTTCCCTTTTTCCTCATCCATAAGCCTATGCCCATTCTCTATAGAGAAGTATAAGAGAAGAAGGATATGTGGAAGCAGTTGGAGCTTGGTGAAGAGGAGCCCAGGACTGGGTTCGAGGATAAGTCGTCGATCTCGTTTTGTAAGTGACTTTGTGAGATTAATATAAAGAAGTACTTTTGTCGTCCCGCCATATGATGTGTTCAATCTTTATGTTTGATTTACATTTTTTTATGACATCTAACCCACTAATTCATATATAGAATGCATGTTCATAGTTTCTTGTTTGTCTTTTGGTGAATGCAGGTCAGCCTTGGGAGGATATTTGCAGACGAGAATGACCGAGCGCAAAGGGATCGACACCAGACACGTAGTTTAAGGTAGGACTACCAGATCCCTATGCTTTGTATTTTATGCATGAAGGTGGGGTTTTGTCGGGATAGTTGTTAAAAGTAGGAGACTTTAGATGGTTAGCTCTGGCTGCACTTTAGAACCCTAGTGTAGTCTATAGGGGGGTTTTCCCACTATAGAAGAATTGGCGACCATACTGGGGAGCCTCTAGGGTTTTTTGGGGATATTTCTGGGTGTTTTAATTGGTTTAATTACCTCTTTGAGTTCTCTGTAAGTTTCTGAGTCTTTAATGGATTTTGGTATGCCATACCAGTACTCCCTGCCTAGTCATATTGACTATTAGTTTCTTTTTGAGAAGTTACAGAGGTGTACGTGGGCTGCAGTGGGTCTGCACGCGTATATACTCACCCTACCTTTGGACAACTCACGTACATACGCATGTTGCTTAAGTGTCAGTAGCATGCCTGTGTCAGGAAGTTTTTTATTAAGGAGAGGCAGCCATCCTCTCCCCTGATTGAAGTCTGACTTCTCGGGGGTTTCTTGATCTAGTACTGGTCTTTGTTATTATAGTCTTTAGCCTGGGTTTGATGTCAGTTTGCTTGTCTTTTTTAAAATATTTCTTGTGTTTCCTAGCTTTTTTTAACTTATTTTTAGCTTGAAATTTTAAGAAAAATGAGTTGCATTTTAAAAACAAATTCCCCCTCATGGCCGGGGGGGGCATGAATCGTGTATTCATCAGTCTATTTTATAATCTTTTGTTATTTCTTCTTTGATTGGAAGAAAATATAAAAAAAAAACTTAGTTTGTTATATCTCTTTCTTTCTTGGCATTTGCTTTGCATTGTTATTTGAAAAAGAAATTAGCATAGAGTTGTGTTTTCTTCTCATCTTAAGAGCATTTCAAAAGAAAAATAAGAAAGATAATCATTCTTTACTAGTGTTCTTATTAGTTTCATTTTTTGCAAGAGTCTTAACAACATCAGTTGCACTATCGCACCCCTTTTGATTAAATCAAGCCTTAAAACGAATGTTAATTAAAAGTAATTAGACTTTATGTTTGTAGGGTCCATCAACTAGATTAGGCTAGAGCCTTGATTTAGGATTGGAGAGGAAACTCTTCAAGGATATAAAACAAACATAGGAGTATGTGCTAGGGAGTGAAAAAGTTCAGTAACATGGAAATTATATGGGACCCCCCTCTAACACATGGGCTAAACACGAGGTCGCATGCGGAAAGGTAGCAGAGATAACCCCTCCAAAGCTAGACCAAGTGTAGTGGGGAACACATATAGAGGACTTGTCTTGGGATTCCATTGATCGCATTTTCCATGGAGCTTTGTGAGTCTCAAATCTGTTCGAGGTCCTCAGTCATATTTCAGAACACTTTCTTCCAATACCCTCGATAGATTTTGGGTTTGATACACTGCTCATTGCGGTCCACCCGACCGTCGACTATACCCGCCTGGTAATTGTTCACGAGATGACAACCTAGTTGCCTTTATTTTAGGGACTTACATAGCTGACTACGGGGGTATACCGTGGTACCTAGGGAAGACGTCGGGCCACACTTTGCAGAGTATACCTGGAGGGTGCTTCCGTGTTTGAGTTGCACTTGCACCGGTACTTTGCTCTAGTGTTGGCTAGCGTAACTATTCTTCCAACTAGTTAGTCGTTTGCTTGATTTTTCTTTAGGAATTTCTAGTGTGTGCTCTGTGCTCCCTAGTTTTCCATAGTGAGTTAGCCAGTCATTGCTTTGGGTCTTTGACCTAGGGTTCTAGACCGCCCACTTCGCTGGTCGTGAGGACTTTTCCATCTTCTGCTTAGAAACATGGAGCCGCCTCTTTATAGGCATTGTTTTTGTAACACTGGTTTGCCATAGTCAGTGTGTGAGACTTTTACGGACTTGAACGATCCCGCAAGGGGAGAACCCGTGCATAAGATCTTCATGGCTAAAGTTCCCGATGATACCAACCAAGGAACCCCTTCACAAGGGGATTTTTGTGCTTTTCCTTTCTTCAGAAACATTGGTGTCCCTTTGATGGTCACTTTGTACATTCCTGGGTTTAATGTGGGACTACCGGTTTGGTTGGGCACCATTCCAAATGTCCCGAATGCTCTTGACACTTCTCAGTTAAGCGCTTTATGTCATAGACACCATGTTGATGTTCCTTCGTCAGCAAAGTCTTCTCCTCCTCCTTCTGCCGCCTCTGGTGAAAATACAATTACTAGTAACTGGAATTCTAAATGAAGTAGAAAGAGAAAGAATATGAAGAAGAAATCACCAACCTCTGCGAGTCATGTTGGAGATAGGTCCTCAACCTTTGCAAGTCATGTTGAATACCAACACCTAGCCTCTGTAAGTCACGCTGAGGGAAATCACCCAGCCTCTACCAGTCATGCTGGGGGGAAAAGTCCAGTCCTTGCTAGTCATACTAGCAATAGGTCTGTAGCCTCTGCGAGTCATGTTATCGACCCATCACCAACCTCTGCAAGTCATGTTGGAGATGTGCAACCAACCACTGCTAGTCATGTTGGGGGCATTGATTCCGTTGAGAAACCTAGATGGATAGGACATAAGCCTAAGTTCCCTTGTAAGCTTTGAAAGGGAGATCACCTTACTCATTTGTGCCCTGGCATTCTAGAGGCACAAAGATTGTTGTCCATGTCTGCAAGATCTTCTAATTTTGAGTATTCTGAGGTTTCGTCATAGTTTATTCAGCCATTGGTTGAGAAAGTGGTCATGCTGATGCAGTCATCAACTGATCCCACTCCTCTTTTGGGGGGTGAGGTTCCTTTATACCATGTAGTCTCGTATCCTATTCATCCATTAGTTGAGAAAGTGGTCAGGCCGATGCAGTCTTCGGTTGATCCCACTCTTCTCTTGGAGAAAAGTGGTCACGTCGTTGCAGTCTTCGGTTGATCCCACTCTTCTCTTGGGGAGTGATGTGTCTATCGACTATGTTTTTAGCATTTCCAGTTCAGTACTTTCAGAACAAGGGGACATTCTGCTCGTTCCGAGTACACCCCTTCCAAACCCTAGGATGATTTACTTTGATTGGAATGATCTTGTTGAGCCTTGACTTCCTTCTTCTGCGCCTTTTCAAATAAGGGTTGAAGTTAATTCAACAAACATTTATCGATGTATTGTGGATGAAGGAGCCTCTGCAAGTATTTTATCCTCCTCGGTTTGGAAAGTCTTGGGATCTTCCGAGCTTGTGCCTGCTTCGCATGAGATGTTGGATTTTGACAGACATCCTAGTGAATATTTGGGGATTCTTCATCAATTTCCTATCTCATTAGGTGGGAATATTTTCCTTGTCGATGTTATAGTGGTGCAAGGCCTGTTAGATTTTAATATGCTTCTCAGGTGTGATTATGTATATGCTATGAATGTTGTGGTGTCTACTCTCTTCCGGGTGATGCATTTCCCTCATGATGGAAGTATCATCACTATTGACCAACTGGCATATGATAATCACCATCCTAATTCAGCGTTAGTTCAAGCTACCCCTTTATATGTTCCTAGTGTTCGTCTAGACTCTACCCCGCCACGGGTTAATTATGTGGCATCTTATCCTTGGTGTTCAATTGCTTCTGAGCAGAAACCTGTGCAATCATGTTTTCCTTCTCGAGACTTGGTCTCAACAATTGATCCATTGGTTTATCCAATGGGGCCATGGGAGCCCTTACTTCCCCCTCTTGGTCCAAGTGATATTGAGTCTCCTTCTCAGTCTGATCTCGTTGTTTGTAGATCCTCAAGCCCTCGTGCTTGTGATTCTTCGTTGATAAACTCTGCCAGTCTTGGCCAGAGCCTCCATTATCATATGGAATATGGTCATTTTACTTCACCCTTTGGGACTGTCGACCCTCATTTGCATGATTTCTAGGATTTTGAATTGCCTTTAGATGAGGCTATCCTTGAAGCCATGACTATGGTTTCTATACCATGGGAGGACTTACACCGTGGTTTGTGTTTTCTTCCCTTTTGGGAGACTTTCCAAGTTAACTATCGAAGAGACTCTTGGTCTGAGCCTAACAGTGGGCTCTACTTGAACCAGTTTCATACATGAGTCATATCCCCCTAGAGTCTTCTTTAATACCTTTTCAGAATCTATAAACATGAAAAGATTGTCGAGCGATCTTGTTTCCCTTTACGCTTGTCAAACTCAAATTTGAAGGCACATCTGGCTGGCGATAGTTTACCCCTTTTTCGGTCCGGATAGTCAATTGTACAAACAAAGGTATACTCTAGGAGCTTCGGTTTGCTAGAAGAGTATTCTCAGGTATAAGTTTAATCCTTTTTCAGGCCTAAGGGACTAAATTTACGAAAAAGGAACCCCTGCAGAGTCCATAGTTAAGCTCTTTTCAGATTCCCTAAAATTAAAAAGACCGTCGAGTGAGCTTGTTTCTTTACACTCGTTAAACCGGCCCAGAAGAACATCCATTATCGAGTCCATAGTTAAGATCTTTTCAGACTCCTTAAAAGTGAAAAGATCGTCGAGTAACCTTGTTCTTTCACACTCGTTAATTGGTTCAGAAAAAACATCTACTGGCATGAGTTTACCCCTTTTTCCGGCCTGTAGATTAAGGAGGAAAAAGGTACACCTCGAGAAATTCGTCTCGCCGGGAGAGTTCTCTTTAGTAGATTTTATACTTTTTTCGGGCTATGGAGACTAAATCTAGAAAAAGGCAGGGAGTCCATAGTTAAGCTCTTTTCAAACTCCTTAAAATTGAAAAGATTGTTGAGTGATCTTATCTATGTCACACTCGTTAAAATTGTTTTGAATAGATGTCGTTTCGGTGATAATTTATCCCTTTTTCGAGCCGACTAGACTATCTTCGAAAAAGGTACCCCAATGGAGTCTTCTATTATTCTTTTTCATACTCTCTAAAAATGAAAAACCACTGAGCTTACCTTCTCTGGGCTCATAAAAAATACATTGAAGGGAGTTTCATCCTGTCTTGCTAATCACAGTTGCATTCCTGCGTTTTTTGGCCTAATGATGGCTCCATGTGGCTCTTGACTGAACCTTTGAAGCATGTCTTATACGCAAGCCTTGTAGCACTTTGCCTCTGCGATCTGACACCTTGACCCATGGAGGATTTTTCCCCGAGTTTCCTTTTCCTGCACATGTCTCCTTTCTATGAGCATTAGTGTGTTCCTTGCGCTTGGAACTAGTATGCTTGCGACACTCGTTCCTCCTTTGTAACGTAGCATTCTTTTATTCTTTTCCAAGCTTTCAAAATATTGAAAAAGACAAAAACAAATCAAATATACCCCAAAAAGAGGAAGGGAAAATTATTTTCTTTTTATGGAAACACAATGAGTTGCCCTTGGACAAAGCACATCCTTTCGTTTGTCGTCAAGCATTGGGATTTAATATGACCTTAGGAAGTTGTTCTCGTAACATAGAGTTGTGTCCTCCTCCATTTGGTTATTCTTCCAAACATATGGAGAGTTTGTGTTGCCTCCTGCATCATGAACTTATGTCAATTCCATGCTGCCTGAGTCTCATCATCAGTCGTGTTATTGTCCATGGGAATTTTTACCCAACTTGAGTCTGGCCTTCTGCATTTTGTCTCTTGACCTCATGCCCGACCATCCCGAAAGTCCAATCAAGTCCTTGTTCAAAATCAATTGAAGTTCTCTGCCTGATCATCAAGATTCTCTTGTTTGTTCCCCGTCGAGCCGTTGAAGACCTCTGGATAGTGAAGTTGTACACTCACATTACACTCCTACCTAAGTTGTGAAGATATTGAAGTTGTTGCTCGAGCTCTGAAGACTACATCTCTAGCCATCAGGCGATGTTGGCTTCCTGAAGATGGATACTATATATGTATATCTTTGATTTTGAGATGTAGATCCGCTGTGTATTTCTCACGGCTACACTTTATATATTTATATGACATGGATCTGCAATGTATTTGATTGGCAACCATGATTTATTTCATCTCGAGCATGGGTATGCTTGCCTTAGTGAGATAATTGTTATTTTGCAGATGGAACCTCCCAAACTCTGGTCTTGGGCTCACTCGCTTCGTACGTTGATAAAGATTTGTAATGTATTTCGGTCATTAGAAGCTCTTCTGACCTCACACATTAGGGGGCATTTGTTATAACCCTAATTTGCACCAGACATGCATACCTAGAAGCAGGCCATCTTACTTACTATTTTTGCCAAGCCAATACTGAATAAATCTTCTTAAAAACCAATTTTTTGAAGATGTATGCACCCTGCATCACTACTGCCTGCATATGTATGCTAGTTGTACCACTACTTCTTGCATACATATGCTAGCTGCACCATTACAGCCTGCGTATACTCATAAAAGTTGCAAAAAATAAAAAGTTGCAAGGGATTCGTTGAGATTACGAGCTATTGGGTGGTTTCCTAACCAATTGACCGCCTATAGCCTGTCACCCAACCGAATAACCATCTTTTTGGCATATAAAAAGAGGTGTTGGGGTCCCATTCCAAGGAGAAACATAGCAACAATGAAACTCTGCCCATTTTTCTTTCCCCCCTTGCCCCAAGAATTTGCAGCCGCATTGTGAGTTTTGAGCCATAATTCCTTATTCTTGCCCTTTTTCCTCATCCATAAGCCTATGACCATTCTCTAGAGAGAAGTATGAGAGAAGAAGGACACGTGGAAGCAGTTGGAGCTTGGTGAAGAGGAGCCTAGGACTGGGTTCGAGGAGTAGTCACCGATCTCATTTTGTAAGTGACTTTGTGAGATTAATATAAAGAAGTACTTTTGTCGTCCTACCATATGATGTGTTCAATCTTTATGTTTGTTTTACATTTTGTTATGACATCTAACCCACTAATTCATACATAGAATGCATGTTCGTAGTTTCTTGTTTGTCTTTTGGTGAATGCAGGCCATCCTTGGGAGGATATTTGCAGTCGAGAAACGACAGAGTGCAAAGGGATCGACACTAAACGTGGACTTTAAGGTAGGACTACCGGTCCCTATACTTTGTATTTTATGCATGAATGTGGGGTGTTGTCGGGATAGTTGTTAAAAGTAGGAGACTTTAGACGGTTAGCTCTGCCTACACTTTAGAACCCTAGTGTAGTCCGTAGGGGGGGTTTCCCACTATAGCAGATGACCATTGGTATTCACCTTTCAAGTGACGCTTTCTATCACCTATGAATCTTTACATTTCTATTATTTAAAATACTATTTACATATTACCCAAGTTCGAGGATTAGGTATTCAACATTTCTCTCCTTAATCCAAAGGGGTATCAAATCAAGTGATACTTTTTGTTGAAGTGTTTCATTCAATCATGGAATATGGGATTCTTGGCTAACTTGATTGCAGAAGTATTTTCAAGTAGAAGAGGAGTAGAATTCACCTATTTCTCCTGCAAATTTTCAAGTATTTTCCTAAGCCACACAATCTCCTTTGTTGCTTCTGCAATTGCGACACATTTTGCCTCTATTGTGGAATCTACCAGAACTCGTTGTTTGCATGATAACCAAGAGACAGTTGTTGATCCAAGACTCACGAGATAGCCTAAAGTTGTCACTCCATTTTTTTTATCCCCAACAAATCCTGAATCAAAATATTCAACTAGGTTGAAGTCGTCCACCTTAGAATATTTGAGTCCAAAATCTTGAGTTCCCTTCAAGTATTTTAGAAATCTTTTTGTAGCAGACCAGTGTCCTTCACAAGGTTTTTTCATGAACCTAGAAAGAATCCAAATAATAAATGAAATATTTGGTTTGGTGGTGGTAGGGTAGATAAGACTTCCCACAAATGATCTATCTTGGTTATATCCTCAAATTCATTCACTTCTTTTGATGCGATCTTCAAATTCTATTCCATTGGAGTAGAGATAGGATTACACTCAGCCATTCCGAACTTGTTCAACAATTCTCTAATGTACTTATTCTAGGAGATGAATATGTATTTTAGATTTTGAATCACTTCAATTCCCAAATAGTAGTGAAGATGTCCCAAATTTGTCATCTCAAAACCTTTCTTCAACTCTTTCTTTATGGATGTAATATAAGTTTCATTGTCCCTTGTTATCAATATATTATGAACATCCACTACAAGACATACCAAAGTTTTTCCAACTTTCTTAACAAACATAGTTGCATCATCAAGATTGAAGTGCTTGAAATTCAATTTCGTAAGATACTCACTTAGCTTTTCATACCAAGCTCGCAGTGCTTGTTTAAGGCCATATAAGGATTTGATGAGATTGCATACTTTTTGTTCTTGTCTCTTCACAACAAAACCTTTTGGACGAGACATAAAGACATTCTCTTTCAAGTCTCGATTAAAAAAAATAGTCTTCACATCCATTTGATGATTTTTCCATCCATTTTGTACTTCCAAGGAAAATAGAGTATGAATAGTATCCCATTTCGATATGGGGGCAAAGTCTCCTCATAATAAATATCTTATTTATGTGCAAATCCTTTTTACAGAAGCCTTGTTTTGTGCTTGTCAGGTGAGCCATCTGATTTGTAGTTTTTCTTGAATATCCACTTCAGCCAATTGGTTTAGTTCTGAATGGAGGGTCCACCAAATTCTATGTCCCATTCTTGATGAAAGAATCATACTCATTATGCGTGGCTTCTTTCCACTCATCATGAGAAGTGGCTTATTCAAAGGAATTTAGTTCAAATTTAGTAGATCAATTCAAATCACAATCATATGAAGCATCCATATCATCTACATCACCTAAATTTGAATTATCTACATCACCTCCATCTTATCTTGATGAAATTCTAGTTCTTGTTTTTCTGACCTCATCGAGATGAACACTTTCAAGTGTTTGTATGAGCCATTTTGGTGGAGCTTTCTTAGATGGTCTAGGTTTCTTAGTTGATTGAGATGGTGTTGGATTCTCATCAAGAATCAACCTTTCAATCCTCTCAATCACATCATCCAAATGAACTTTGGGTTCTAATGAAGTAGTTGGAACTTCTTCACGAGGGAGAGATGGTGCGTCAAAAGGAGATTCTAGAGATTGATCCAAGATAGGGACCCCCCCTTCAAGATGCAAAATCTCATCATGAAATTCAAGATATGTCTTTACATGAGTGAATTTATCTAGATGATCAAGCAACCTCTCAATAAGTTTGTCAATCTTGGAGGATTAAAGAAAAATTACATCTCTAGAAATAAGTTTACCTCATCATAAAGACGATATGCCTTGGTGGTATTTGGGTACCCCAAGAAGATGCACTTCTAACTCCTTGCATCAAGCTTGTTTCTTTGCTCCTTAGGAATTAAGACATAACAGGTGGAACTAAAGACCCTAAGATTCCTGAGCGAAGGAATGCAGTCATAACACATTTCATAGGGAGTCTTATTTTCAAGAGCATGAGATGGACACCTATTTTTCACATAAACTACACATAAAACTGCATCGGCGTAAAACATCAATTTTACATTTTAGAAAAATATAATGGAATGAACCATATTTAGGAGAGTCATGTTTATTCTTTCAACTACACCATTATGTTGAGGATTGTATGGAAATGTGGTTTGATGTTTGATCCCATGTTGGAATAGATAGTTTTCAAATTCATTAGATGTATATTCTCTTCCATTATTAGTGTGAAGAGAGAAAATACAAGATTGAGCTTCATTTAGGATCCATACATGAAAACTTTTAAAAGTTTAAAAAACTTGTGATTTATCTTTCAACAAGTACACCCAACACATCCTGATGTAATCATCAATAAAATACATTATATATTTATTGTCATTTATAGATGGAACAAGTATGAGGCCACACAATCATAATGTATCAATTCAAGTTTTCGACATGATTTGGAAGTAGAATCATGAAATGGTTGTTTGCTATGCTTTCCAAGGATACAAACATCACATTGCTTCAAGTTCCTAGGAATAGTAGGAAAACCAAAAACATGGTTATTTTTCAACAAACGAAAATTGTCATAATTAATATTACCAAATCTAACATGCCACGAGAGACTAGATGGAATTGTACCTTCATCATAATGAAAGAGGTATGCATAATTCTATGCATGAGCAGATGTCCCTTTCAATTTCAACAATCTTCCATATTCCACCTCGATCACGATGACCATGTTGTCAGAAGCTTTATTTCAACTTTGCCACAGAAGATATGAATAAAGTGGCCTTGCTGTCAGATGTGCAAAAGAGACAACAAGTTCCTTCACAACATTGGCAGATAGAGCACATCATGCATAATAAAATATTCCGAGAGTCTATGCAATTTAAGCTTGATGGTGCCAATTTCTAAAGGTTCGAGACTTGATTTATCTACAAAATAAACTTATTCCATCTACATTGTCATTGAAATCTTCGAAGAAATCTCTCTGGAAGGTCATGTGGCAGGGTGCACATGTGTCAAGCAGCCATGCATCTTTCCAAGATGCAAATGAAGTGTTAAAAAAATCTTTAGTTACTTGCAATGGGAAACAATATAATAAGAAATTCAGGTGCTTTACCTTTCGCGAGATCTGATGTTTTACCTTTGTCTTCTTTCTGATTATGTTTGTCTTTGATCTTCTCCCATGGGATTCCACAGTTCTTTGCTTCATGTGGCCCATTCTTTTCGCAATGCTCATAGTGAAGATCATATCTCTCGCCTTGGTTGTGTCTACTCCCCCTCCCCCGCCTTTGAAATTATTTCTTCCACATCCTCTTTTATTGCCTAATCCGCCAAAAGAATCATGTGATTGTTTCTTCCCTTTCTGAGCAAGGCACACGATCTCACCGATGGACTAAGTTGACTTCTTTCCAAATGATTTCTCATGTTTTGCAAATTTATCCACCAAAGTGTCAAATGTGATGGATTTCATTTAACCACTAGCTTGCAAGGATTCAAAGTATTGAGAATATGTAGGGTAGAGGGCCTTAATGAAGGTTGTGAGAGGAAGCTATATCTTCACACTCTGAGTGAGAGTCATACAAATCTTTCAATTTCTTCAAAGCACTATAGGAGTCATTAATGAAAACAATATGGCAACTCACCTCTTCACTCACTATCACAATAATCACAACATATGCTTTACGATCTTTGTCCTTCCATATGACATGTTCCTTATTTGATGTAGGAATGGTCGATCTGCTAGTGTTCGATTGTGCTATTGATTCAACTTCTTCTTCACTAGCACCAACTTCTTCACAAACGTCATTCCACGAGTCGTTAAAGATCAGAGTATGTTTGATCTTTCTGAACTATTGCAGGTAATTTTCTTTACCGATCAACACCACGCCAACGATGGAGATGAGAGAATGCATCTTCCAATATTCTTTGATATTCCAGAGATGATTCTATCTCCTCGAAAAGAAACTATTGAACCTTCGATAGTTAGAAAAGAAAAATGAGTAGTTTAGTTTCCAAAACAATTAATGGGATGTTTCCTTCTTTATGCATAAGAATGAGTAGTTGTGGAAATCTTTGTTTCAACATCAAACATTACAAAAAAAAATAAGCCACCTATGACCATGAACCATACCCGTTGAAGGGTTTCTACAGTGAGAGAAAGAATGAGCTACGTTTTTGTACGCGAGAGGAGAGGAGGGAATGAAACGCCCAACGGAGAAAATTGAGATTCAACTAAAACGCACAACGGACATAATCATGGAGTTAACCTGCTTTGGCTTTGATACCACTGATATGCCAAAGTATGGACAGAGAATGTACCAAAACGTAGAACTGAAGCATATTTACAGGAGGGGCATTCCGAGAATTGAACTCGGGACCTCTCGCACCCTAAGCGAGAATCATACCACTAGACCAAATGCCCACTGTTGAGTTTTTGTTTTCTACAGTCTGCTCTGGAATTTAACTACACAAATTGAAAGCTGAATGAAAAAACGGAACATATATGTCGTAGAATTCTGAATATGTAAATTCATTGTCACAAGGCGGATTTGAAACGACGGCCTAATTAAGGTCTTTCATATATGAATTCTCAAAATTTATAAAATAAGATTAATTTATTTAAAAATATTCAAAATTTTATAAAATTGTATAATTTTGAATATTTTTTATAAAAATATTAGTTCGTGTAATTTAAAAAATTAGTAAAATTTGTAGATGAGTATAAAGCTTTAAATTTTTTCAAAGTTTTAAGATATTAAATCTTTTTTGTATATCAAAATTATAAATCTTAATATTACTAGCATATCTTTGAAGCAGTGGAAAGGAAACACCGAAGTGAATCGGTGTGGTTACTTTGTTTAAAGATTATGAGATTTTGTTTTTGGAAGGATTTAAAGTGATGTAGCGACAAATAGTTAGTGGACAAATTTTTGGACAAATGATCTATATCCCCATTCTCAGTTGTAGGTACATCTAATGCATCTAACAAATCCTATACAACCTTTGTGTGAAATTGGGTGAATCGATAGATTTGGACATGCAACAACATAATAAACTAACTGATAATGAGAACAAATTGATTTCCTTCTATAACCCTTTGTGTCACCACTAAAGCATTTCAATTTACCTTACATATATAATTGGTTCAGTCATTGTGGCCAACAGAGGGCAAATGACAACACCGATTAGACTTATTGAAAGCTTCATTTGTGACAATCTAGTTTGATCAATTTAAGCAAGTGATCAATGTTGAATGTAAATGCATCAAATGGGTAGGAGGGAGGAAAAAACAAACCATTATTTCAGCCAATCACAACTTCAAATGGGGTATTTCTTTTATGCATTATCACAATTAAGAATGCAAAACATGGAAGGAATTATTAATGTGTCCAAACACATTAAGATGAAATATGTAAGCAGCAAGTGTGGACCACCCAAGCTGCCACGATGAATAAGTTAATCATTTGACCCAAATCATGCATGTAATGACCCAAAAGTGAACTTCCCCTAGTTTGTAAAGACTTGCAAACAAAGTTGGTGTATTTTCGACGCCCACTCCAATAATTTAGGTAGATCCTTTGTTCTTAGCAGTGGTTCGAGCACTGGAAGACATTTGGTAAAATGCAAAATTGGATTCATGTATTAGAAGACATATTTAGGAAAAATTTAAAACTAGATTCATACATTGTTGGCATATAAAATGTTGTTAAAACATGCACCCAACTTGCACATGAGGTTGTGGTATAACATAAAAGTCAATAGTCCATTGGATATAGGTTTTGAGTTCCATCATCTAGCTAGTTACAACTACACTCTTGGTGGGGTTGATCACTGGGAAATAAATCATTTGAATCTCATGCGGTGGAAAGAGATGATTCAATGTTTTTCAATGAATAAATGGTCACAGATGGAAAGTTCTTATACACTTTGGATAGATGGCGAATCCTTGAGACAAACCCCCCCTAAAAAAACACCTTCAGTGTAATAAGGGGTTGTTGGAGAAAAATGTGTAGCGTGGGTTAGAGTATGAATATTTCTAAATAAATCACTATGTTATCGTTATCACCATGCAATCATTACGTTCTTGGGACGTGCTTGGATATTTGGTATGGGGTTGTTCTAGACTTCTCTTGTTTCATTAGACTCCACTCAAAGTTCAAGTGATTATACATTGTTTAACACATTCATGCTTAATGACCAACCATAGATCAAAAGTAGAGGGACGTGTTGCTCTATAATATTATCTTGTGTTTTGTAAGGACTTCAACCAAGTTCTAGAGGTGTTTTTAGAAAAGGTTGAAAACACATATGTTATAAAAAAATGTATTCCTCTATCCATGTTATTTGTTTAATAACGACTAAAAAAACACGAAACCTAAAATCAACATGGACACCAACCACACTACAACAAGGGTACAAAAGAAAAACTCATATTGAAAAAGGAAAACCAAGAGTAATTTACTAAGTGGGTAATTAATTACAAAATACAGACGATGTCCTTCAAACTCAAAACTCCGCGCAGGATCTCACCCACTTATCGATCAAAAATTTGTGATGCATAAATAAAGTTACAACTTTTGTGTTTCATTTTTTATTTGACACCTCACGTCCTTGAAAAACCACCCAGTGATTTTGGTTGCACGTACATCTCGCGGGCAATTTCCTCAAGAAAACCCATTTGTTTTGTTTATAGAAAAGACTGAATTAGTGACTTATAAAAATATGTTACACATACACACTTAGTGGCGGCATTGGATCTCTTCATTAGCAACAAAAGGAAGGTGTTCCACGTGTTTTAAGTGATGTGTAAGAGAGATGATCTCCTGATGGTAAGCCAATGCTTATTCCATTGATTTCTCCTACAATTGTCCAAGTTGAGTGCATAGCCTCTCCTTTGCTTCTCGAGCATGGTGAAGACAGATCCCAATCTCCTCCATCTCAACCCGCAGCTCTGCCTCTCGCCTTTTTCTCTCCTCCAATTAGTGACTTATAAAAATATGTTACACATACACACCCAACGGTGGCGTTGGATCTCTTCATTGGCAATAAAAAGAAGGTGTTCTATGTGTTTTAGATGTTGTGTAAGAGAGATGATATCATGATGGTAATCCCATGCTTGTTCCACCAATTCCACCTCCAACTCTCTACGATGAGTGCACAATCTCTCCTCCACCTCTCGAGTGTGGTGAAGGCGAATCATGGTCTCCTCCAGCTCAACACGCATCTCTGCCTGCAACTCCAACTCATTCCTTCATCTCTCCTCACGATCAAGACACAGTGTGTTGTTCGAGACTATGCATAAAATCCATGGAATAAGCCATAGATCAGTAGCGCAATGGTGACATAAATGAATAAGGACTGGGGCAGACCAGGATGAAGAAGCATCCTGGAAGCTGCCACTTGGAGTCGATGAAGTATAAAACATGTGGAAAGAGATGGTTCATAGATTGTCAATGAATAAATGGTTACAAATGGAAAGTTATTATATTCTCCGGAAAAACAACAAATACTTGAGACAAACCTCCCCTTAAAAAACACCTTCAGTGTAATAAAGGAAGAAATACTACAACAAAAATATTACAGAATCAAATGAATATTCACATATCAACGAAGATAACACACTTCTCACAATATTCTACAATTTAACACAATATGTCATAGGTTATTTTAAGGGAGGGTTCTCTTCAAGCCTTTCATCATTTTTCTAGATCCACTTGAACGTCGACACATGCCATCTTAGTTTTGGTCGGTATTCTATACGAATTCTGCCATGTTTTGACCTAGTTTGACCCTGTTTTTTACTTTTTGTCGCTCGATGGATGTTATGATTCTTCTTGGTGATCTTTTGGTCCTTTAAAATTCTTGTTCCTTTGGATTTGGTATTGTTTGATGAATGGGTACTACTTATACAATCTTGTGGCGAGGTTGGAATTTCACCATTTGAATTTAGGATAGGGTCTCATCGCCTTACATTTTGCATTCTAATTGATGATTTCCACTTTTCCATAGGATCGACCCCACCGAAGTGCGACACAAAACCTTCTATGTTCCTTTAGAAGTGTTGTAATTAGGTGGTAGAGCCTTTTCCTCCATGGAATCCCTAGGTAGATCATTTTGTTGCATTTCTACGTCCATGATGTGAATTTCCAGTAGGCTTGGGAGTCATTTTTAGTCCCACCACGAATTTGTATTGAAGCCTCACTCTTCTTCTTCATATTTTTCTAGCATATACCCGAAGGACTCCCTGAGAGCATGGTTTGTTATTTTTTAAGCTCACTTAAACTTTGAAAGCAATGTCTAACGAGAATTTATCCTTTTCGGCCTCATTTATATTACTTAAGAAAATGAACCCCCTTGGAGTCTTCTTTAATCCCTTTTCAGACTCTCTAAAATTGAAAAGATTGATGAACGATCTTGTTTCCATTCACGGTCGTCAAACTAAAATTTGAAGGCACATCTATCCGACGCTAATTTACCCCTTTTTCGGTCCTCATGGCTAATTCTATGAAAAAGGTATGCCCTAGGAGCTACAGTTCGCTAGGAGATTATTCTCAAGTGTAAGTTTAACCCTTTTTTAGGCTCGAGGGACTAAATCTGCGAAAAAGGAACACTCTCCTTGGTTTTTTTTTTTTATCTCTTTTTCAGGCCTTGAAGATTATTTATGAAAAAGGAAATCCCTTGGAGTCTTCTTTAATCCCTTTTCATAATCCCAAGAGTTGTGCTATGGGGAAAATCCCCCTAATCTGGGTCTAGTGACTAGACAGAGCCTTGACACCTTAAAAGGCAAAAAATATTCTATTCTACCCAAATATGACAAGACTTTATGATAATTAAGGGAAGAGAAAGAAGATCGAAATGTGTACCTTAAGTCCTTACAGTTGTTTTCGATCCCTTATGATTGTTGTTTGTTTCAAGATTGTAGGCATCCTCCCAAAGTTGACCTAAAACAATGTTACATAAAAAACCATGACAACATATGATTAATTATCAAGATCATCTAAAGGGTTAGTTATTCATGAAAACATTTATAAACTCAAACAAATAGACATAAAGATCTGGGACAAGAAGTTTTCTCTTTTAATAATAAAAAAATTATAAGTTACCACATGAATTTTGTTGTGCCGCTCCACGAACCTCGCCTAGGTTCCTCTACTTTGTCTCCAAGTGCACTATTCCTGATATACTATCCTCACCACCAACATGCCAATATAAGGGAAAATGATGGATGGTATAAGGAGGATGGATGGAAGGGAATGTTGAGGATGAAACTCAGAGTAGAATGCAGAAGGCTTGGAATACAAAGGGAGAAAATTTGGCAGAGTTCTCTTGCCTCTTGTATGATATCTCCAAATGACCCCCCAAAGGCCATTTTTATATGAGAAAATGATGGTTAATTCGTTTCCAAAAGGGCTATAGGAGGTAAGATGGTTGCAAAACCTAAGGTAGCCTGTAAACTCCGCCGGAAAGCACGAAATTTATATTTTTTTGTCAGTTTTTAGAGTACACATGTGCTTTTAGTTATGAAACTAGCTTATGTACGTGGGATTTTAGGCATCTAGCTAGCGTATGTATGCATTCTGCCTATGCATTAGGGCAAACATGCCATACAAAAAAATGTTTTTTGAGAAGAACTCAATCAAAACGGGTTGACAGATGTATGAATGAGTAGGCCAACATCAAGGATGCATAGAAGTGGCATTTTGCGTTATAACAAGTTGCACGACCAATTACAACTTCAAGGTCAGTATCCCTAGGAGTCATCGAGTTTTCCTTCATTTCTACCCTTCTAGCTTTTAAGAATTGCAGTGTTGCATCGCATATTTTCTTTGTAAATGTTAGAAGTTCGCAACTGTTATCCATTATCCATTTTCATTGTCGCTAATTTTTTTTGAAAGGATATATAATGAGTCGAAGCTAATGGCTTAGGAATGTAAGAAATATACAGTGTCCTAGAGTAAGATCATAAATTTCTTTTGATTGGTTCAGAATGATGTGTAAATTAAAAGCAGAGTGCAAACAAGATGTTCTATAAATTTAAAAGTAGTTTAGCAAGATCCTTTTTATATTGATATAAAATGGAGATGGTTAACTCTGACAGAATCGTGACATTAATACAAAAAGTGTCCATTAAATATTACCCCAACTATAGTGAAGCTCGAGTATCTCTCAATTTTGACGCTGTGTTGTTTACAAGTTTGAACACATTATTCAACGTTATGGTGAATTGATAAAAGTTTTATTTTCTTTATCTTTAATCTCTCTTTGTCATTATCTAAAATCTCTCAGATATACCATAGAGACACATTGGAATTCTTAGTTAAAAACAAAGTATTCAATTTTGAGAAAACCAAAACTAATTTACGATAAACAATTTAATATTTAATGTTTTTTCATATTTTATTTTTAATGGACGTTAAAAATATATAAAACCAATTTCATAAATATATAGAAAAATCTCATTTGTAAATAAAAATTACTAATTAAAATTTATTTATATACATGGTATTAAATATGAATATAAAACATTTTTTCCTATTTTGAAAAAACAAATTACCCTTTTCTGAAGAAAAGTAAAAGTAGCTTTTTAATATTAGTAATGCAAAACCTTCAAAATTCCATGAAACAAACATGTTTATAGAGTAACATCTTGGAATATAAAATATACCTTAATTGCAAAACTGTTTTTAATTTTCTTTGCATATTTCAAGCTAATCAATCTTGCTAGCACAATCGATTTCAATGTTTTTTCAATCCGATCCAATCTTGCAATCCTCCATCAATTGAACCAATCATGCAATCCTCCACTTGTTGGTAAACCTGCTTGAATATTCCTTGACCCCATTACAATTTGGGACAATCTAATATGTAAATCTCCCTTAACAACATACAATGTTCAACGCCTTCTTGTTAAGGGAGATTTACAATGTGCAATTCCTTTAAGTTCCATAAGTCGCCCAATGAAGGAGGCAACCTGTCCAGCAAAGGGATACCTAGTTCCAGAAATTCCAAATTGCGTAGCTCTCCAATTGCACTTGTTAATTCTTTTAAGTCTGTACTTAAAAAAAATATGTTACACATACACACTCAACGATGTTCCATGTGTTTCAAGCACTGCACTTGTTCCACCGATTCCACCTCCAACTCTCCAAGATGAAGGATGTTCCATAAATCTCTATTTCCCAGACACGAAGGATGTGAAAAAAAACACTAACTAATACTTTCTTATGATAATTTAATTTTCCTTACCAAATGGCATAGATTTATTTTATATTCTATCTCTAAAATGCGAAGATTACATATGTGTTTTCTTAAAACATTTTCATATTTAATAAATCCAAGCTTGATATAAAATCATAACACAAACTCTTAAAAATCAACAACCTCAATGCTTTCAATGGTCTCCTCTACAACTTGAAAAACATGCATCTATTATTCTATTCCATATTTATGATCACTTTTAAATAAAAAACTACAACCTTGACTCTTTGCTTTTCGCTTTCGAAATACTTCCTCATTCAAAATTTGTAATTGTAAATTAGAATTAAGCAAAGTTTGAAATCAACAAATTGAAGATAAAATGCTAAAACAACTCAAGAAATTGAAACTAATCAGTTTAATGGTTGGTTTCCAAGGAAACTTTGTAAGAGAGGATTATTTGTTTGTTTAAAACTAATCACATTGATATGGTTAGTTTCCAAGGCAACTTTGTAAGAGATGATGCTTTGTTTCCTTGAAAATAATCATTTTGATGGTTGGTTTCCAAGGAAACTTTGTAAGAGAGGATGCTTTGTTTGATGAAGGGAGGAACCAACTTAAGGGAAAATTGAAGCTTGGGAAGAAGAAGGGCATCAATGGAAGAGTGGAGCTTGAAGATTGAAGGATGAAAAATCTAGTGACCCTATTCATGCATGAGTAGAAGATTGTCCATGAATGGAAACTATTTGTCAAACATTGCTAGTGAGGAAGAATGCATCAAAATCTCATTTGAGAGTGCATAGATTACCCTTTTTAATAATTTCCCAAGCAATAATCAAATAATAAAGATTGTTGGTTTTCCCATTTGGGTTTCCAAGGTAAAAAAAAAAAATCTATCTTATGGTGTGAATCCATTGTTGTGTGCTTGAGTTTCTATCGCTTGCTTCAATTCAGGAAAAATGTGTATATTTCCATTAAATTAAATACACATACATAAATATTATTCATTGGATTGATTACTTGTTGAATTAATTCAATAATTGTTGTTGAATGACGTGCATAGAAAGATATAATGAGCCTAAACACATTTCTAATTCCTACTTCACTCTTATTCACATGTGTGAACACTAGGTTAATGTGCTCATTGGATGGTAGTGATTCTTTTTAATTATATTGTGATGGTTCACTTACAACCATTCGACCTCAACCACAAGCTGATTTGTCATTGATTCATTGTTTTTAAATTAATTGGCAACACAACCATACCCCCTTGAAGTTGTAAATGCTCCCATAGTCATTCCTATTTGTCTTTTTGGGTCAATGTATTTGGTGATTGAGAGTTAGATTGACCACCTCTTTAATTGTTGGACCTTTTAATATTCATGATATCCATATTAATGACCCAAAGAGTCTTATGACATTGCATTCACCCACAACCATGTATTCCTATAATCTCCAATTGACATTCATGTTGAAATGATTCACGACTGTTTCAATATACTTTCTCTGATTTAACCAAAGTTTTATAATTGCTCGATCTTACTTGATCTCCATTCCTAGAATGAATTTCACAACATTGAGATCCTTCATGTTCTACTTGGAGGATAGTTGGATATTCACCTCCTTATAGCATCTGTGTTGTTTCCAACCAACAACATGTCATCGACATACAAAGCTACATATATGAAATAACCGCCTTCTTCCTTGGAATATACATAGTGATCATCCCTGCTTCTCAGAAATCCCAAACTAAGAATGTATGTGTCAAACTTCTAGTACCACATCTTGGTAATTTCTTTATACCATAAAGGGATCTTTTCAACTTGTACACCAACCTCTTTCCCTTTAATGCAAATCCTTCATGTTGTTTCATGTATATTTCTTCTTCCAGGTTCCCATCTAGGAACGTTGTCTTCACATCCATTTTATCCATCTCAAGATAAAATGTTGTAGCCATAGACATTGGTACTCTAATGGAAGTTAATTTTTCAACAAGAGAGACAATCTCACCAAAGTTGACTTCCTCGACTTGGAAATACACTTTCGCTACCAGTGGAGCTTCTAACATCTTGAGTTGACATGTTGTGTTCAACTTTTTCTTGAACACCCACTTGCTACCAATGAGTTTTCTTCCATTAGGTAGCTTGACCAAATCCCATGTCTCATTCTTATGCAAGGATTCCATTTCTTCAACCATGGAGTCCTTCCAGAGTTTATCCTTTGTCGATTCGACTGCCTCCCTAACCATCTTGGGCTCATCATCGGTGGAAGATAACATAAATGTAGAATGGAAATCATGTGAACTATACCTTTTAGCTAGTTTCCTTACTCATTCATATCTCCTTACAACCAAAATCAGTTGTTCCACCTCTTCATATGATTCAATCGACTTGTTTAAAACATGTTCTTCGTTCCTTAGCTCAAATACCGTTTTCTTTGGTTCTTTCTTCATTTGAGCCTCTTCAATCTCGGAAGTTCCTTTGACTTCCTGAAAGACCACATCTCAACTATAAACTATTTTCCTCAATACGGGATCCCACAACTTATATCCTTTCATTCCATCCTTGTACCCGATGAAAATGCACCTAACTTCCTTATTGTCTAGTTTGTTCCTCTTTTCCTCGAGAACATGCACAATTGCATCACAAAAAAATAATATGAGATGTTAAAGTGAAGGATTATTACCAAACCATACTTCATGTGGAGTCAAGTCGACTAACATTTGTTGGATTACTGGGAGGGGGGGTGAATCGGTAATAGAGCAATTTAATCCTTTTTAACCATATAATCCAAGTGTTATATCAATGAAGCATTATCATCCAATAACTGTAGAGTAAATAAGCAATGAACAAATGAAAAAACATACAAATACGCAGTACACCAGTGTTTTATGTGGAAACCCAAATCGGGAGAAAACCACGAAATGATTTTTCTTATATGTCTTGAAGAATTACATTCATTGGAATCACCAACTTCCTTTGTTTTCCAGCTGCAACTGGAAGGAGGCTCCAACCCCCTAGTTTCTCAGG